>CACRXP010000949.1:92784-119634 GCA_902702965.1 Spirometra erinaceieuropaei | reverse complement strand
ATGTGTGTTGTCAAATGGCATTTAGAGTGCATGTCAGTGCAGTGAGCAAGGGCTATGAGCTATTGCGGTAATTAAAGTCGCCAATGATTGCAACGTTCTGCTTACATAGCATTCTGCTGTGGATCAGCAATTGAACAAACATGGACAGCAAAACTGAATACAGTGCTACTCAAATGCCAGTTAGGGAGTTTTTTAACGACAGGCGTCAGATTCCATTTCGGACCCCCGAAATCATAAAATGTGCTTGCAGGCTCCCGTCAGACGCCTCTGGTTGAATCGACTATCAACGAGGTCCCAGAGATCGTCCTTTTAAATAGCAGTATTTAGGCCCCCATGAATACTAGCTTAAAAAACATGCAACTCCAGTTGAGGATCACAGTTGCTAGCGTATGGCGGCTTAAGGCAGAGTCATATAAAGTATGGTAAGTAAGTCAGTTTCAAATTCTATTTTCAAAAGAATAAACAACATGGCTGAAGTCTTAAACAGTGAAGCTGGTGCAAATAAGTTCTCAGGTTGAGGAGGGAAAAAACATTTCGGAAAAAATAGAGTGTTCAAAGGTCTTCTCAATGGTTGAAATATTTAGTTCAGTTGCAATTGCCGATTTGTTTCACAAGGCGACCTATAAAGCACGCCAAAGGCCCTAATTAACGATTTGCGGAGTGCATACATGTTTACCAGAAGCCCTTGCTATATTCTACAAGGCAGACATATGCGAGTTTATGTTGATATAATTTCATAAAACGCCGACAGGCAGTAAACCGGCTGAGACAATTCTGCGTTGGGTGCTATGCATATGCACGGGGCAGATGAAATCCGCGCCAATGATAGCCGACAGCTTTGCCAGTTGGAAGTAATTCTTGCCAACACGTTTTGTCTGCTTTTTCGACTTGTATTTTGGTCACACAGCCCACAAGTTTACTCGAAGTAGCTGAAGACAGAATAGCGATAATTTGTTTGTCTTTAAGGAGGGTAATAGGGATCTGTTTGAATTGAAACCGCCGTCAATAGTATATGCCGGTGTCTGATAAAATTATTTTCATTAGTCGTGGACAGCGTAATACCCACCGTTAATGAAAGGGTAATGCAATCTAAAGCAGTTTTGGTAGGATTTGTTCCTCCGATTACTTTATCAAACATGATTTTGCGCGTAAGTTTGACTCACTTGTCCCAGGGAACAGATGTTCTACCAAAACAAGTAAAAAGAGCGAAACCCTGGGACAGTCATCGCTGAAACCTTCGTAAGCCCTTGCCACTGGTCCACAAAGGATAGTTGAAAAGATTTTGCGTTGTCTGCAGGAATACCAATATGTGAGTAGAATTGCTTGACTTTTAGTCATAATGTTCACTATATTATGTCCTCCAACTCTTGTGCGCAGTAAGACACGTTGCATCAGAAGGTCGAATATGTTCGTCCTCGTATAAATCTAATATTTTAAACGGACGGGACAAGAATTGAAAGTATAACTACGACAGTTAGAAACATGTTTTCGGGCTAGTTATCGCATACTGATTTGTCAAGTTTACTTACGAGAGTTAGGATCAGTAGAAGCTGGAATACAGGCATTCAGTAACTTAACGAGTGTGTTGTGCAGGCTTTCGTGTTTTTGGTTTGAAAGACATGAAGTTGGTTTCAATTCTGGATGTTCCTTTCTCAGACATGTTCTCCTACTAGACGGAGGGCCTAGTCTTGAATTACTATTGTAGAAAAAATCCCTCATTTAAAAAATGGAAAGGAAACCACCTCATCATCCATTATGCGGACCGCACAACGCTATGGGCAAATTGTGACAGAACTGCTTGAAACCCAGTCGACTTTTAAAAGTTATAAATTCATTTTTGGCGATATATCGGGGAAATAAACCGTTCCAAGGGCAGATATGTGCGAAATTTTCCCTTTATGTTTATCATTCCAGCAACTGTCACCCGCTTCAAACGTGCATCATGGTTGTCATATCTGTGTCATCGTCTCCAATCAGAGTAAACTGTGTGTTCAGCAAGGTCTGTCTTCAAATCTGATACCTTCGCTAGATAGCGTTTCAGGGTTCTGTAGGTCGTACAGAGCTCTCTAGACTGCGCAAGCTACTCGTATTTGTGATAAAACCGCAGTTTTGTTTTTCATTCACAAAATAAATTGTCTAGTTGATCAGTTTAACCATCAGCACCTATCACCAGATTATCTGTTTTTTTTATCTGAGTAACCAACTTAAAGACTACTATTACTAAACAGACAAAACGGCCGCCTTTGTGGTCGTGTTCGGTGGCTGGTGTTCCTTTTTTAAATGCCATAAGGCCTTTGGTAGAAGAGTAGGCTGTTCATAACGGACAGCTGGTTGAGCGGTTAAACTACCGAAGGCAGGGGATACGGACAAGTAGGCAGACTCGGGATTATCCAACACCCTCGTCAGCCCCAGCCACGAGAGACCAACGTCTGAGACAGGAAACTCATCCTGCACATGTAGACATATAGCAACTACTTACGCATGACTTTACAGTAAGTGACCTTATTCATGAAGTGTGTCGAAATTTACGAATAATTGCCAATCACTCGCGAACCGACACCATTTCATGAGTCCAACGTCTATGCTAATTAAGTGCAAGTTTAAAAGAATTAAAGCATAAAAGAACTAATAAAGGCAGTGTTGCTTTGTTTAGAAATGCCGATTTATTTTGAAAAGCTCAGTATCCAGAAAACGTCAGAAATGACTTTACTTTAGTAAACTTCGTTATTAAATGTAGAGAATGTATTCTCATACCAAAAATGTAGTAAATATGAAAGTAGAAATAAAGTAACGTCTAATAATAGTGTTTCAGTGAAGTTAACATATAAATATCGTTTATTCATTAGTCTGATTTCATGGATGACAGTTTATCAACTGCCTACATTTTGAGTGTAGATTCCAGAACATTTTTCCAGGGATTCGTGTTATCCTCGACTCGTTTGAGTTAAACAAGAGAAACTGGATTTTTCTTGATTTCACCGATGGGGACATTGTCGGGACGAAAGTTCTCATAACGTGACATGCCATGAGGCAGGTCGGTGCCTAATAAATTTAAATAGAACTGACAGGCGTGATCGTAACCATATCATTTTGTGTCTATAGAGACAACTTTTCTTCCGTTAAATTAATTTACACTTTTCCTTCGTTTTGGATTACGTTGAGTTTCAGATCGGCCTCGAAATGCTGCTGAATGTTTCATAATTTTCAGTCTTTTCACCCGATCGTCCTTAAATATCGATCCCGAATTACCTGTCTATTGAGAACTTTAAAATGTGATTATGCTCGAATGTATTTACCTAATTATTGTGTTTGGGCGCTCCTTTTCACGAAGATGGTCGTTTGAGCCATATGTAAAAATTCATTCACACATCACACTTCCTTTTCGAGAAAAGTGGCTGTCCACAACGAAAGTCAGCAAGGAATATGCATTCGATCAATAAGAAAACTTTCCGTAATAAGTTGCCCTCTTAGGAAGTGCTTTATTGCTGCACTCCATTGACGGACCTCTGTGTAGTTTGCATTTTTTGCACGCTGAGACCAAATAAAAATTTGACACTTTTAGCCGTTTCTCTCACGTTCCCAAGCAATACTAATATTTTTCGTCCGTAAAGGTAGGAACATGCCTTCATTTATACATGCAGGTCATTTTCACTGTGTTTGCCCGCTTTTAGACTCCATTCTTTGATTATCAATGCACGGCAGAGCGCCCATATTTTGCTGAAACTATTAATGTTTTGCTCATTCTATTTCTGAATAAGTTATGCACAGAAATTAAACTACACGACAAGTAGTGTTTCTTATGTTCAAAAGTAGAAATAACCATTCGGTAATGGTCATTTATGTGACATCCGTTAGGATTTTCCAAACGGCAAAACAATTTCAGCCCATTCAAACGGAGCAATCGCTATTGGCGTTAGTACTGCACTTCAGGGCAACAAATCGGACAAATCTCATAATTTGGCATTAAGGAATTGACAAAGCCTCCGGTTTTCTTAAAATACTTTTTGTGTTAACAGGTTGATCACCATGGTTAACATCGGACAAAAAATAAATAAAATAAAGTCCGGCTAAATCTGTTTATTAAACCTCTTGCGCGCAAATTTCTATCCTTTCAATGAAAAAGTCGCTCAGATGCGTAGCCGAAGTCTTGGACATGTATTTGCATAGGAAATTGCACGACTATATTCGAACGTCTATTTTTCGTTACGATTTACTGATATTTTACTTGACATAATTACGTAAACACAATTTCTGCACAAAAAACGACATTTCATTGAAAGCTGTGAATAAGCGAACAAAATGTGCAACGTTAAAGACGTCCAGAAATCCTCGCATCAGTTTCCGTTATCAGATTTCATGAGATAGGTCACATACTGTAGGTTATAAGGAGGACAGCAAAAGCAAGTAGATGTTCAAACAATGTCCTTAGGAGTGTATATGATCAGCTTCGCACTAAAATGGGCGTACAACCGTATGATTCGGCACTAGAGAACAAAACACTTTTGCCCTCCGCGGGCATTAATAACGAACACGTGGTTATCTGCCAGATAAAAAAGATCACTCATTGATGTTTTGGTAGATTTTCGAGTAATTCATCTTGACTGAATTGTGAACAAATCGCCGCCTCGGTGGGATTCGAACCCCTGCAGTAAGTGGAGGGCTTTAGTAGAGCCAACGCTCTAACCACCCGAGCTTCGAGGCCCCGTCAGAAGATGCCAGTTTAATCACATTTGAATCAAGTTACCCATCGAACCTATTGCAACGTCTGGAATTCACCACATCTGATACGGTAAGCTGACTGCCCAAACAGTTGGATCAATATTAATCATTCAAATATCTGCTAAAACGTCTATGAATTACGTGAGCCTGGTAGTCATCTGGTGGATTCCCGGTGAATTACTTAGGAAATCCTGCTTAGGCAGTCAACTTTCTGTATCAGATTTGGTGGATCCCAGACGTTACAGTAGGTTGGGCGAGTAAATTGACTCAAATGGTATTAAACTCGCGTCGTCCGACGGGCCTCGTAGCTCAGGTGGTTAGAGTGTTGGCTGTACTGAAGCCTTCCCCTTTGTGTCGTGGGTTCGAATCCCACCGATGCGCCGAGTATTTCACAATTGGGTCAAGACGAAAAGAGATTATGCTGAAAAGCAGCTGGCACGGAGGGAACATCACATCAGGAGAACGCATAAAGACACCCGAAGGTAGTCCTGAAATCATGACAAGTACTCCCGTGTAAAGTGGGCGGGCGCTGCTTACAAGTTCGATCCGCACTGGACCATGACTTGTCGTACGCATAAAGTACCATTTTCTCAACGCCGGAATGTAGTCACGTCAGATAACTGTAAAGTTCTTTGGCGTGATGCAGGTGTGTTAGAAAAATCGGCGGTCAGATGGGGCAAAAGTTCAGGAAAGATAACCGGATGGCGCAACGCCAGTATTTTTGGTGACACCCAATGCCAGGAAGAGTGAGAACGGTTTTGGTTGCAAAGTGTGACATTACTACTTTCCCGGGTACTCAGTTCCGGACACCGCCAACTCTCCATGAATCGTCGATGCCCGGAGGAGACTTCTGGGGAAAGTAAAAGCGACGGATCCAACAAATACTTCTAAAAGAAAACCCGATGTATTGTTAGTGGACGAATACCCCTCAACCGAACAGGAAAGCTCTTTTACACCAAACCATTGTCTTACACATATCTACAGCTAATGTGGATGACTACTATTTCCTATTAGGCATTCTTCAGCACAGTTGATGGTGCCCGGATTGCAGTCCCACACGTTTAAAATAATACTATGCGAGATGCATGTGTTACTGACAACATTGTAGTAGCGCTCGTATATTAACTCGAATATTGCATGTCCCGATTTCAATAGAATTTAATACACTGAACTACATTTGGTCGAGGCGGCTACGGAAGTTGTGGCAGTTACTCGTGTAATCAGTTTCATGCACCGACCCATTGACTGTGGTCTACCAAGTACTTTGCCACTTTGACTAGAGCAACAATCACATGCTGTTTAGTACAAAGAATGAAGAATCCCGAACGATAAGGATTTCAGCTGATGCGTCCTGAAGTCACGCAAACGTCGATTTAGGCCACTTCTCTGCAGCCTCCGACGCCGATGGCTTGCGCAGTGAATAGTAGAGAACACCAGCTGCAAGAGATGATCATCAGCCTTTCATGTTTCTAATATCAAGCACAATAGAAATCGTTCTTGAAAAAATGATCCAGTTCATCTTTGACCACATAAATCCTGCGGTTTGCGGACCGTGGGTTGAAAATCCGACCTGCTATCGTCTTTTATAGGTTATGCAAACAAGTCTGTATGCTTTGGTATTACTTATAACGTTTTTTGATTGCGTAATCTACAGTCAGACTTTCTTGTAATAGTTTGTGCCTTTAAGCTCCAAAAAATGGCCTGTGCTGGAAGTTAGAGAATAAATTTGAAAGCAAGAGAGGCTAAATTAATGTATGCAGACCTCAGAAAGAAACTTAGGCGAAGAACTGTACAATTGTATAATTTGTATGATAGAGGCAAATATGCTCTAAACTATTTCTTCCTTTACATCCTTTCCCTCAAGTCGGGGCATGTGGTCGATGGATTTGTTCGGGAATTTCGCTGCGAAGACAAGGTGCTGAAGTACTTCAGCAAGCACATAAAGGAGGTGTGTGCTGATCTCAAGGTCAGTCCCTGCGGAGCCAACATTCTCCTCTCATTGCCCCAAAGACTCTCGATTGAATACCGCGAACGTCTCACTGAGGTTATCATCGAGGGTCTTGGTGCCAAGTCCGTGTTTTACGTACGTCAACCTCTGTTGGCAGCCTACTCTTCGGGTTGCACCGGCTGCATGATCGTGGATTCCGGCTACATGAATACCGGCATTCTGGCAGTCAACGATCTCCTTCCGATGGAGGACAGCGAACGTGTTCTGCCCCTGGGCGGACGAAATGTGGACCGATACCTGCGGCAACTTTGTGGCCACTCTCTGGACTCCTATGATGAGGCAGATCTAGATCACATCAAGAAGAACTACTGTTCGGTCGGCCCTGGTCAAATTAGACCGAAGGCCCCGGAGGCGGGCAAACGTTCCGTCCTCATGCCGGACGGTCAACGCCTATTTCTGGGCTCAGAACTGGAAACGGCGCCTGAACTTCTGTTTAATCCCGCTCTAGCTGGTTTGCAGGACCTGATGCCGATTGATCAGGCGGCAATTCGTGCCGCGTTGGCGCTGGATCAAAACATATCCTTCACCGTGCTCGAAACTGTTGTTTTGGCTGGCGGAAACACCATGTTCCCAGGCACCAGTGAGAGGATGAAACTCGGCATAGCTACCCGAACAGTGCCGCGCATAAACAAACAAGTACGATATCACCCGATGGGACCGTTGGCTGTGTGGGTCGGTGGTGCGGCTATTGGCCTGACAAACACTTATTCAAAGATATGCATTAGGCAGGAGGACTACAAAGAGGTAGGGGCGAGCATTGCTTCTCAAAGGTGGCTCTAGCTGGATGCCATCAATCTCAGGGAACGAAGCGCGCGAGAAAGATCTGCGTGTGGCGCTGTTTGCAGAACCTCACTCGCGTGAATGCACGCGCTCCTATTGTACAGTATTTAAATTAACTCGGAACATGCTATTCACCCGATTTGGGGGTATTTTGATATTCATTTTGAACATTTTGCTGTATATCACCGCATAAAAATAAAAAATGGAGAAAACGCACATTTTGAAAATACTCAGACTTGCATAAAAGCGTTTTTCTTCATTGTCATTCGCAAAAACATCTTCATTTTCCTTCGTCTTCGTAAGCAATTTCCTCTTGCATATTATATATATATATAGATTAAAAATAGATGGGATTCCTTGTCCGAGCACAGAATCCCTTGTTTTAAACGGTTAATTAGTCAACCGTATAATTCAACTGTAAACAACTCATAGTCTGAGGTCAGGTTGGGAAGCCTGCCTCAAAAATTTACGCAATAAAGTTACGTCAATTCCCGAAGAGTTAAACAACCTCCCAATTTAATCTTTAGGACGTCTTTTTCAACATATGCATATATAGAGACAAAATGAGATTGCCGGTAAAAACAGGGGAGACTGGGATGACAATTCCTGATTAACCATCGCCTGACAGTCTTACACGACCCCAGGTTTGAGGGCACCTGAGAATCCAACCACGTTCTTGTGGCTATTACATGTTAATAAGTCCAATACTCTGACGAATGAGCCATGGGTTCGTTGGCCCGTCGGGCGCGATCAGGAATATCAAATGTTTTAGGAGCGGATTTACCTCTCGGAACGCACGTTCGTCCCATTGTGTTATATGTGCATATGCGCAACTGAGTCACATACATCAGGGGCGTGACCAAGTCTGGTTCATATCTGCTTAATGTGGGATTCGGCACTCAATTGTGCAAGCTGAACATGCGTCTGTAGCCCTCCGGAGACAGGTACTGTTTGCTCGACTTCATTCCAATTTCGTCTGATTTTTGCGGCTTGGCATCAAACGCGTTTCCGGAGTTTTCTGTTAGCGCTCAAGTAATCAAGGTAAATCTCTCAAGCTCCGTCCAAACCACTGAGCCAATATTTATAGTATAAATAACGTCATTTTTTTAAAATCACTTGCTTTTCGCTTCTCACAGAATGCAGTCACATAATGGATTGCTTTTTACTAGAAAAAAACGAATATCGAGGCAGGAATGGATTATCTGAGTTCACTACAGAGATGCCCCGAAGCAGTATTTTTGAAATACTAGTATCCTGAAAAAAAGTTTTAATAGGAGAGAGCGCCATTTTACGGTCAATGCTCTCCCTGTAACCTAAAAATCTGTGGTTTCCACTAAATTCCTTGAGATATTTTCTTATCTGGGTGCCGCAGGAATGGATGTCTGGGTGAGATATTTCATTGAGATAAGCAGACTGACATACGAGAAAACTGATGAGTGCTCATAGCGCGCAACAGTTTCTGGGTACACCTTAAGTTACATTGATATGCAATGCTGGTGTGTCCTTTGAAGTTCACTTTCACGCCACCGACCTTGGATCAGAGGGGCTGCGTCGGGACGTGTGGACACACGTGATTCTCTTTTTGAAATGCCGGCAATCAGAAGTATGCAAGTGCCAAAAATGAAAATTTATTTCAACCTCATACTTAAGGGCTATTTTACAAGACGATCTACGCAGATTTCTGCCGGATCAAGACATTCTAGGGGAGACTAGATTGGGCTTTTAAATTTCCTCAAAAGTTAATTGTTAACTTGGAGTAGATCAGCCTAGTAAAGACGTATAGGCTCAGACTGAGATTGGATATGAATATTTGGGCCGAAATCCGTCAGTCACGGCAGAATAACGGCGTAATATATAGAAATCGCCAAGAGGCAGCCAGTAACATAGAATTGTGTAATTACTTACAATATGGACAACACGGGTACTAGTCAAAAGCCAAGACACGCGTGTTTCGTCGATCTTTTGCTGCTGCCCGACGCGGGTGCGAGGGGCTCGGCTAATCAGCGGATCCCCCAGCCTTCTCCCTGCGTTTTCGGGTAATATGAACTGCAGTTTCGTCTTCTCTTGTTTAATTTCATAGGAAACTGATGCGCGAACGCGGAGCAAAGGCTTCGGAACAGGCCGTTTCATATACCAGTAAACACACGGCGAAGACTGGGTGACCCACTGATGAGCCGACCCTCTGACAGCTGCGTCAGGCAGCGACACAGGGTCGACGAGGCACCCGTGTCTGGGCTTTTGGTTAGTGCCTGAGTTGTCAGCATGGTAAATAATTACACAATGCCATAATACTGGGCGTCTGTTGGCGGTTTGTGAATATTGAAATGACTGCATAAGTGGCATGCATTTTCCTCATTGATCTTCGATGCTCCTAAATGTCAAATTATATTTCCTGGAAAACATGCATCAAAATATTCATTCTTTTGTTCATTCGGTAGAAACTTACGTCTTATTCCAACCTTTTGCCCGAAGGAAGGGTATGATTCGGTTTTCAAAAACTTTTCCAATTCCCCAATAAATCTGAACACGCTCTACCTTTACACTTGGATTCAGGGTTTCCAAACAACAAGACGTATGTTTTCCGCGTACGGAAAATCACACATTTCTCTACGGTGATAAAGGGGATCATATAGGGTTTATAAAATAAAGCAGTAGATTTGATCCATATTGTTAACTTTACGGGCTACATTGGTAAATGCAGAGACACAACGATTTACGAACTGCCATTTCACGGTATTTAAAAGGCCACAATTAGACATTTTTTAAAACTGAATTCTGCCCCTCCTTCGTGCATAAAATTCGACGAAGACGTGATGTTCTACCGAATGAGCAAAAGAATGAATATTTTTATGCATATTTTCAAGGAACTATCATTTGACTTTTAGGGGCATACAAGATCAATGAGAAAAATTCATGTTACATATGTAGTCTTTTTTTACAGAGTATAGCTGTTCCATGCTGCCGGAAATAAGTTCATTCCAAAGCCGGCATCCTGAGGTAATTGAAATATTATAGAATTCATGTTGCAGGCGGACTAGTTTTACAACCATTTTTACTTAATCTTTTCGAAACGGAGACGCATTTCGGAATTTCGGTCCACATTATATGAGTTAGCTCACCGACTGAAGATACCACAGTAAATACCAGCAAACGAGGGTGCGGACAATTAGAAAAACATTTCATGAGTTAGCCCACCAACTGTACCATAATTGACAGCAGAGTTACTAGCTAAAAGACCACACACGTTTTCTACCGTTGCAGGACAGAGCTACCAGGAGTTCGTCTTATCAAGGACCTATATGTCTCAACCAGACTGATCTAATCTAAGCTAGTGATTAATTTCAGAGGAAACTAAGAAGCTGCAATTTCAAAACTGGCATATCTTCTGGCATAGTTTCTACTTATGAGATTTTTTTATATCGTGAAATGACCGTTCATAATACGTCATGTCACCGCATTTACCAATGTGGCTTGCATAGTTAACAATATGGCTCAAATCCACTGGTAAATTTTATGAACCCCATGTGGTCTCCTCTTAATGCCATGGAGAAATGTATGGTTCTCCGTACGCGGAAAGTATGCGGCTCGTAGTTTGGGAACCCTGAATGCAAGTGTAACGGCGAGTGGGGTTCAAAATTACTGAGGAATTGGAAAAGTTTTTGAAAACCGAATTATACCCTTCCTTCGAGTATAAAACTAGACTAATGCATAATTTTCCACCGAATGAGCGAAAGAATCGGTATTTTCATGCATGTTCTCTATGAAATATAATTGAACTTTTTAGAACATTGAAAATCAATGCGAAAAACGCAAGCTACAAAAGTAGTCATTGCTAACAGAGTATAGTTTTAGAAGGCGGACAGAACGAAGATCTTTTGAAAGCCGGCATCCTAAGGTAACAGGATTATTTTAGAATTATGCTGCATGATGATCAGTCTTACAACCCCTCTTAATTGATATTTTCAAAACGAAAACGCATTTGAAATGTCGGTTGACATTTCATGAGTTAGTCCACCTACTATAGACTGAATATTGAGCAATCCATGGGTGTTTCTTTGATTTGTTCAGATGTCCTGCTTTTGAAGGTAAAAAATGTACGTTGGTGGAGTGCGAGGAGTTGCATCAGATGCTGGATTTTTAGGGGCTCCATCGTTTCGTCGTGCTATAATATCCTTATCTATTTTTAATTTCTTAACTGATTCTAATTCTGCGGTTGACAATTGCTCACGTGCCTCTACAAAATCAGGAGAAGAGTGACCTTTCGACGCACAATGTGCTGAGTCTCATCGGTTACGTTAGTTCATACGAACAGGGCCTCAAGGACAGCAATGAACTCGGCTGGTGTGGTATCAGCAGTGTTAAAATTGGCTTCATGGCTCACTTAATTTTTTCGACAATAAGTTGCGTACCACATTCTCGTTGGTGTTGACTTTGGGTTTTAATTTAACGAACTTTTTGTCTATTTTCCTGCGACCTTCTTTCTGTATCGTTCCTGCCAGCGTTGATATTGTTAGCAACGAATTCTCCAAGTAATGTCGCACACTCTGTCCTTTTTTCTTTGATAACAGTTGGGTACTCGCGGAAGCGCACGAAGCAATCATTGATCAGTACTCTCATCATTTGCCTACGGCAGGGTTGTACAACACTTCTGCTCGCTTTTGTATTCATTGGGGCTATGTAACGAGGGCTCCTCAGTGGCAGTCGGTCAGGAACGCATTAAGGTAGAATGCACAGCTGTTCATGGGTTGCTGCCTCTCGTGTGAAGATAATGACTCCCAGCTGCGAGTTGTGCGAAGCGTATCACGCTCTAAATTCTTAAGAGTGGAAGAGACTACAGTGTGTAACCGTTCTCATGAAATGTTGGCCAAAATTCTGAAATGCGTTTTCGATTACTTAGGTGGGCTTGTAATACTGATTTAGCACGTAGCATAATCCCATAGCATTTCGGACTCAACAGGATGTCGGCTTTTGGATGCACTGCTTTTTGACCTCCTACAGAAACTACACTCGGTGAGAAAAGGACTAATTAAGTAGCATGCATTTTTCCTGCTGATTTTCGATGATCCTATAAATTCAAATATATTTTGTAGAAAGCATACGCAAAAATATGCTTCCTTCTACTCCTGTAGTAGAACATCACATTGTCTTCACAATTTATACCCGAAGAAAGTGTATATTTAGGGTTTAAAAAGTTTCTAATTATGAGATTTTTAGGACCGTGCGATGTCCGTGCATACAGGGCAGCACATGTACGTTTACCAATGTTCTTTGTGTAATGCACAACACAGTCTGGATTCACCGAGATTTTATGAACTCTATATGTTATCTTCTTATAGGCATAGGGGAATATATGATTTTCCTTGCGCGGAAAGTCTGCGCCTTGTAGGATAAAATCGCTAAACGCTGATATAATGGCAGATCAGGCTCAAAATTATTCGGGAATTAGGAGACTTTTTTGAAACCGAAATACACAATTTCTTCAGGCATAAAATATGAAGACAATGCTATTTTCTACCAAAAGAGTAAAAGAAAGCATATTTTGTGCATGTTTTCCATAAAATATATTTGAATTTGCAAGACCATCGAAAATCAATAGGAAAAACGCATGTTACTTAAATAGTCCTTTTTTACTGGGTGTGGTTTCTGAAGGAGATCAACAAGAAGGGCATTCAAAAGCCGACATCCTGGCGAGTCCGAAATAATATAGGATCATGCCGCACGATAATCAATATTACAACCCAACCTATGTAATCCTTTCCAATTGAAAACACATTTCAGAATTTTGGCCAACATTTCATGAGATCGGCCACGCACTGTATGTCCCTCCCAGGCTCTTGTTGAAAAGAAGGCAAAGGTGCGATGGCTGGGACGGTAGCTTTATTAGCCTGTGCTTTCAAACTCGAATAGGAGTTCAGCATCAGAAACCGTTGGAATACCGTAACGTGTGAACAATTATACAGCTGTACCGCGGCTGGGTCTGGTTTGCGTCGCCTGGCCCAAGATGGTCTACTGGTGTGGGGACGACGTTTTGTCTTGGCGGCGATGTGGGCGGGGCTCGGTTATTACTTGCTCCGCCCACGCAGCCAAGTAGCCTGGCCCGCGTCGCCGCCAAGGTCAAACGCCGCCCTCAAGTCGAAAGACTATCCTGGGCCAGGCGACGCGAACCAGACGCAGCCGCGGTACAGCTGCATAATTGTTCACACGTTACGGCATTTCAACGGTTTCTGATGTTGAACTTCTGTTCGAGTTTGAAATCACAGGCTAATAGGGCTACCGTCCCAGCGATCGCACCTTTGTCTCCTTTTGCACAAGACCCTGGGATGGACATAGTCTCTTCCACTCATAAGAATTTCGAGCGTGATACGCTTCGCACAGCTCGCAGCTGGGAGACATTCTCTCCACAAGAGAGGCAGCAATCCATGAACAGCTGTGCTTTCTACCTGAATGCGTTCCTGACGGACTGACACCGAAGAGCCAGGGATGGACATATTCCCTTCAATCAGTGAAGGAAGTGTTTATGAAATAAATGTGCCCCCCCTCCCCCCCTAGGTTCTTGTGATCACATGACATTAGTGTGGGTATCAACACTCGTAGCTGCCTCGAATGAAGCTCTGGCGGGACAACTTTGAGACAATCAAATCGGAGATTGGATGCACACTATGAGTGGTAGCATTACGGGGAGATGCCAACGAATGTTGGAGACCCTTCGAGTTAACTATGGAAAACTTGATTGAACTATATTGTTCTCCCAAGAAACATCCGACCGGAAGCTGATCAAAGCGTCTGACAACAGCGGCTAGGGAGGAGATTCGAAACACGCGCATGCTATAGAAGATCTTTTGCAAACTTGATGCCCAGAAAAGCCTCAAGAATTTAGACAACAACACAATTTATGCGAAACACTCCTCCGGGAATTGGGTATTTCTTATGAGCTAAGGTCTCTGGAAGAGGCACAGCAAAACCTGAAGCATTCTCTGATTACATCAAGAGCAATACAACAAATCGTTACCATGTCGCAACCTTAAATGCCAAAAATATCCAACCTGTAAGCGATGGCCTTCAAAAAACTGAGCTTATTTCAAGATCTTTCCCAAGTGTCCAAACCACGGAACTATCCTTCCAGTCCTGTTGTCTAACACAACCCGCTTGTAAACGCAGTATTATTTGAAGCATTGTTGGTTAGATCGCAATTGGTATCCAGGAATGGGGAGGTGGACAGCCAGGTCCCTGTCGTACGGGAATGGTGGGAAAGGGGGTTATATGGGTGGAGTAAATGGAGGGGTTGGTGAAGGAATACTGGAGCTTCTGGGTAAAAATAATGTTGCCAGGGAAAGTGCTGGGAAGTTTTAAGAAAGTGGAATAATGATAGAAAATTAACCAATACGCTTAAGCCCAAAATCCAACCCTGAGCGCAACCGTAAAGCCTAACCCTGAGCCTCAAAAGCGAAAAGTAAGCAAAATCCTAACACCCGACGGTAACCCGAAACCTAGCCGTCACCCTAACCCCAAACTTGACCCTAACCCTGGCCCTAACCCTAAACTTAACCCCAACCTTAACCGTAACCCTAACGGGAACCTAACCCTAACACTGAAACCTGACCCTAAAACGCAAACCCTAATCTTAAAACTTAACCCACGCCTAACCCCAACCCTCACTAAACCCAACAGTCTGGCCGAAACGGGCGACCTGCCTAACTCAGTAAGAGCACACCCACTGATAACAAGTTCCCTAGACAAGGTAATCACATCTACTGATAAGAAGTACGTGCGTCGACAGTATCAACGTATAATGTCTGGCTACCAAATGCAATCTTACAGCATTGTTTTCCCGGAAGAAATCTGAACAAGGCAAAGACGACGAGACATGCAGAATTTATTGACGACATTTAATTTCGCGACCTCTCATTCAACTGCACACGAGAACTGCGTATTTATAAGATATGGAAAACTCATCATATCGACGGCGGAAAAGAAAACTCTGTTCCTCAAAGCCCTCTTTCAAGAAGATGCGGCAAGTGGACTCCTGAGAAGGCGCCTTGATTAAGCCGTTTCACGGACCTTCCCGGCAGCAAGAGTTCAAGTATCGTTTTCGACCAACCCCGTCTTACGCGGGGAAGGCAAGGATAGGCTACCAGCTCAGACCACCTCCATGTGCATTTACTTATTTATTCGCTCCTGTGGAGCAGGCCACATTGGTAGTACAAGTCGGCGCATATCCGCAAGAATACGAGAGCACCTGCCGGCATGGTTGAAAAAAAGGTGAAGTTAAGAGCATATACAGTTCCCCCCGACAAAGCATTCCGTGTGATTTACAAGGTCCCGCCTAACTATCCCAAACGACTGGGTCAGCGCATACTAGCAGCAACAGAGGCCGGTACTGTGCGCGCCGAATAACCTCTTGCACGTTCCGCGTCTACCGTGGGCAGGTCTCCGCGCCCCCGCCCCCTCCTCCCCCCCCCCTCTATTCACCTGCCCCGTTTGTGTGAAAGCCGAACAGTAATCGATTGCTCTTATAGCGCACACGTTTCAGTTTGTATCTCGTTCCCATATAAATGTACAGACCCGATGACAGTTTATTGAAAGCACGCGTATGCTCTCCAAACGTTCAATCAGATATCAACCTAGAGGCGTGAAACATGACAAGTAAATAAAACAGATTTTTGGTCTGATATACGGTTGCGCATGGCGAGGGGGAAGGGGGAGGGAAGTTATATAAGCAAGCGAGGTGAAAAGCTGTCAGGCGTGACTAAAATTCAACGCGCGGGACGGCAGTCAGTCATCCCTCTAGGCCTATCTCTGATTGAACAGTTTGCCTAGTCTTATAAATACAGTTAACATACCGATCATACGCAAGCTATACCTACGACCGGAAACTCATTGCGACACGCCAACCGCCAAACTGGACAGGATGAAGCTCCTTCAAGAACTCTTCAGAGCCAACGGCTATCCGTGAGCATTGGATGAACAGAACTGAAGGCAACCAAGGAAGTGGAATGAAGAACATAGTCAGCCAAAATCGTGACGGAGCACTCCATACATGAACGGGGTATCCGAGGCCGTGGCTAGATCCCTCGCGCCGCTCGGAATAGGCGTTGCCCACAGACCCGACTCAACAATCCGCCGGCAAGCATGCGGCCAATAGACCTGATCTTTAAGCAGGAGATGTCGGCTGTTGTCTACCGACTTCAATGCAGCTGCGGGAAGTGCAACTACGTTGGGGAAACTGACCGACGGCTGCAAACGCATATGCACGAGCATAAGTTGGTCGTACGGAGGTTGCAACCAAAGTCGGAGGCAGCAATCCACGCCGCACACCCATCCTCAACTTCGAGGCCGTTGAAATTGTGGGCCGGAGCGATGATCATGCAAAGAGGCAGGTGCAAGACGCCCGGATGTCCACCGACTGCTCTGTCAACCGCCGCATCAATTTGACTTCCCCTATCTGACCTTACGAACCTTATTAACGGTGGACAGTCACGGTGGGGGACAATCGGGACCGTCAAATTTCTCCGCGGCCGACGGGGGCAGGGGCGATTCAAGTCACGGTGACATGGGGGTCGGATGCAGCCACACAGGAGGCATTGGCGGGCAGCGCATTAAAGTGCGCCATATAAGGGGAGCTGCGCGCAGGACTTTCCAATCTCCGAAGATGGGTAGACGAAGCAATCACTCGAAACGTTAGACCCCCAATAAACCCCTCCCGGTGAACGCCTTCTCTTCTTTTGATTTGCCACCTGGGAATCGCATTGCCACTACAATTGACAGTATTATTTACACCGAAGCTAGTTTTAATAGAGTTAAATAAGTCAGATCGGGCCAAGTCATTTGGACCAGATCGGATCCCAGGTATTCTCCGACGTCAACTGGCTGCAGAATTAGCAGAACCACTCTGTATGATCTCCCGAAATTTGCTCGAAGCTGGTAAATTTACTGATACATGGAAGTTGGCGAATGTCATACCCACCCATAAGGGAGGAGCACGGCTATATCCCACCAACTACCGGCCGACCGGTATGACATTCATTTGCTGCAAACTGATGGAAAAGATAGTTAGAAAATCAATTAGATCAATTCGATACATCCCGTTGCCATAGCAGCTTAGTTCAACATGGTTTCTATGAAAGAGGTCCTGCCTCATAAACCTGCTCTCGTCGCTCGAGCATTGGTCAAAAGCAATGCATGAAGGACATCCCGTAGATGTCATTTATTTTGATTTCAGCAAGGTCCTTGATTGAGTTCCACACCGGTGTTTCATTCAAAAGTTGTCAGACATAGGGATAAGAAGAAATATCCCGAACTGTCTTCATGATTTCGTAGGCGATCGGAGGCAACATTTTACAGCAAGCTCCTGTTAAAAGTGGTGTACAACAAGGGTCAGTTCTTAGGCCGCTCCTATTCATTATTTATTTAAGTGATCTAGGACGGGAGGTAAAATCGGATATAGCTCTCTTTGTGGATGATCTTAAATTGTGCTGGGTGATAAAAGATGAAAAAGACGTCTAGAAGTTACATGAGGACGCAGAAATTCTGCACGCATGGATCGAGAACTGGTACATGAACGTCAACGTAAAAATGTGCGGCAATGAACATAATATAAGTAAGATAAAGAATAAATACACCCTGACGAAAGTATCGCCTGGAAAATCAGCCATCTGAAACCACATATGCGCAAAAAGAACTTAGCATGTTTATTAAAGACGACTGGAGCGTCACCACGCGGTGTTCTAAAGTCGCAGCGAGGGCAATGTTGCTTGTGAGTGTGATACGAAGAACGTTTGTTAACTGGAATGAAGATGCCTTCGGTAAGGTGCATGAACATTGGTGCAGCCGCATCGGCATGGCGACGAGCTACAAAGGCTGTTTATGAACTCAAAAATGGTACGCACGAGCGGCGCCTGATCTCAATGAATCTCTGTCTACCCATGACAGACAGGGTGGAGGTGACCTCATGTAAACATTTCAGATGCTACGGGGACATGATCTGGAGGACAATTGGGAAACACTTTTGGAAATACCACCAAAGACTAATCCCAGATGACATGATTGCCGGCTTAAGAAGGAAGTGTGTCACATCAGTTAACGTTCCTCCTTGTTCTCCCAGAAAACCATTCACCTACCCTGAGTGTGTTCAAGAGACATCCCAAGCTTTCATGACTCATGTTAATTGATGAATTGACTATAAATCGGTTACTAACATGATTTCAACAGATTTTTTTGTTCAGAAGGCAATTTTGCGAGCATACGTTTGTTTTCGAGTAATTATCTTCGGGCCTGTACATTTCTATGACCATTGAAACAATGAATCAAAATATACGGGCAAGTGGATAATTATGCTGCAGCTCGGGTTCGGGGAGGGGGGGGGGGAGATAGGGAAACACCAAAATATCAGTCAACGCCAGGGAGAAGGTGGGCCCCGGGCAAGGTATGCTAGTGTTAGTGTTCTTTATTCGAACCTTACCTAACAATGCTGGAGGATGTTCTCTTATTCCTTTAGACAAACACCAAATCATGCGACTAATACATTCTGTCCAGCAGGAGCAGGTGAAGGGGTAAATACACAAAAATTGGTGCGTTCTCGTTTCGAAAAGATAAATTAAGTAGTGTTGTAAAACTAATCATCATGCAGCATAAATCTATAATGATCAAGTTACCCCAGGGTGTCAGCTTTCAAAAGAACTTATTTTCGGCTGAATGCAGGATCTATACTCTGCAAAAAATGACTACTTACGTAGCATGCAATGTTCTCATTGATTTTCAATGCCCTTGAAAATTCAATTATATTTCCTGGAAAACATGCATAAAAATATCCCTTCTTTACTTATTCGGTAGAAAATCACGTTTTCTTATAATTTCATACTCAAAAAGAGTATAATTCTGTTTTAAAAAGTTTTCTAATTCCCGAATAATTTTGAACCCCGACCTGCTGTTACACTTGCATTCAGGGTTTCAAAACTACAAGCTGTTTATTTTCCGTGTACGGAAAACCATGCATTTCTCTACGGTGTTAAGAGGAGACCATATGAGGTTCATAAAATTAAGCAGTGGATTTGAGCAACATTGTTAACTTTACAAGCCACATTCGCAAATGCAGATACATGACGTTTCATGAACGGCCATTTAATGGTGTTAAAAAATATCACAATTAGAAACTTTGGTTGGATACCAGTGTCGCAACACTCCGTTACTGATGCTAGTATTATTGCAGTTAGTTACCCATACTGTAAGCGTTGATAGAGTAGCATTGGCAGCCGTGGTGGCGGTGGTAGTAGTAGTAGTACTAATAGTAGGATTATTAGTAGTATTCGCCGTATCAGTGGTGGTAGACGGGGGAAAAAGTTTTCTTCAGTGTTGCGACACTGTGTTCCCGCCAGTGGTAGTAGTATTAGTAGTAACAGCGGTAGTAGCGGTAGTAGTAGTAGTAGTAGCAGTAGTATTGGTGGTGGTAGTAGTAGTAGTAGTAGTATTAGTAGTAGTAGTAGTCCGCCCGTAAGACAGGCTGGTGGGGGAATAGACAATTCTAAGTGTTGCGACACTGTATTCCCGCCGAAACTTTTTTAAAACCGAATTATACTCTTCTTTTGATTATGAAATTGTAAGAAGACGCGATTTTCTATCGAATAAGTAAAAGAATGGATATTTTTATGCATGCTTTCCATGAAATATAATTTAATTTTCAAGGGCATCGAAAATCAATGAGAAAATTGCATGCTACGTAAGTAGTCATTTTTTGCAGAGTATAGATCTTGCATTCAGCCGAAAATAAGTTTTTCGAAAGCCGACACCCTGGGGTAACTGGGTCATTATAGATTTATGCTGCATCATGATTAGTTTTACAACACTACTTAATTTATCTTTTCGAAACGAGAACGCATTTCGAAATTTTGGTTGACATTTCATGAGTTAGCACATCTACTGTATGTTAATGTTAGTGTTCTTTATTCGAACCTTGCCTAACCATGCTGGAGGATGTTCTTTTATTCCTTTGGACAAACACCAAATCATGCGAGTGAAGGAGTAAATAAACAAAAATTGGTGTATTGTCCAAACCACGTCTAGTTGATATTGCAGAAGTTGCAGGAGTTGCGTACCGCTAAACGTTAAAAGTACTTCGGTCCGCTGTTTGACGGAAGGGGTGAGAAGTATCCGCTCAGCTGATAGCATTTAGAAAAAGCGTAGGATCATCGAAAGACACCTTCGCCAGAACGGGTGTCCTGATCGATTCATTGCTAAAAACTTGGTGGAGAGACTACCACGGCCCTCGATTCTGACGACAGGAGAGAAAAGGCCTTCCACCAGGGCCCCATTTCAAGGAGACGCGCCAAATGAACTTTTGGGAAGATGCCTGACTTAAGCTTTATCACGGACCTTTCCAGCAGCTGACACCCGTGTACTGTTCTCCACCAGCCCCATCCTGTACGGGAAAGCAGGAACAAACTGCCGGGTCAGACCACCCCTATGTGTATTTACATTTTCACCTGCTCCTGTTGGGCAGATTATCTTGGTCGCATGATTTGGCGTTTGTTTAACAGAAGAAGAGAGAATCTTTCAGCATTGTTAGGAAAGGGTCAAATAATGAACGTCAACTGCTCTATCCTCGCGCACACTTCCGACACAGACCATCGCGTAGACGCCAGAGAGGCCATCAGAGTGAGTTACAAGGTCCCGTCAAGCTATCCAAAACTACTTGGCCAGCGCCTGTTGACTACGGCAGAGGCGGCTGCAATCAGACTACGCGAACCGGTCCTTAGAGCGCAGAAGAACTTCATACAAGTCCTACAGTTGCCATGGCTCAGAGCCACCTGGCCAGCCACCCGCATATAATTACCTTCCTGGGGTACACCTTCTCCCTGGCGTTGACTGGAATTTTGGCTTCCCTACCCCTCCCACCCCAAACCCAAGCTACTTGCCCGTATCTTTTGATTCATTTCAATAGCAACATGAATGTACAGGCCTGAAGAGAGTTAATCGAATGCAGACGTATGCTCGCAAAATTGCCTTTTGAATTTTTTAATGGCAATTTTCGCGACTATAAAACAGATTGTTTTGTGTACATTGAGATTGACCCAGATGAAAATTTTACAGTAATAATGCGGTTAACGTGTTTCTTGATGTTATTTCGCAAAGGCAACGGTAGGGTGAAGAACACCAATTGACTGTCGACAGACTGTGGATCGTGGGATGGTGTATGTACTTATGGAAGTTTCATAGATGTTTTGGCAGATTTTGAATAATTCGCATTGCACCAACTGTGAAAACTCGGCGCCTCGGTGGGATTCAAACCCACGACAGCAAGGGGGAGGCTTTAGTAGAGCCAACGCTCTAACCACCTGGGCTACGAGGCCCCACCGGACGACGCGAGTTTAATCACATTTGGGTCAAGTTACCCGCCCAACCTACTGCTACGTTTGTCCGAACCAAGTTATCCTACGTTCAGATTTGGTGGATTCTGGGGGATTTACTTAGGAAATTCTGCTTGGGCAGTCAACGTACTGGATCGGAGTTGGTGGATTCCAGACGTTGAAGTAGGTTGGGCAGGTAACTTGACCCCAATATGATTAAACTCGTGTCGTCCGGTGGGGCCTTGTTACTTCGTTGGCTTTACTAAAGCCTTCCCCTTACTGCGTGGGTTCGAATCCCACCGAGGCGCCGAGTTTATCACAGTTGGGTCAGAATGAATTGTGGAAGTTTGTTAAGTACTGCTGACTGGCGGTTGTGCCCAAGACCGGAGAAACAAAAGACGCTATTTCCGCATCTTTTGACATCTATGTTTTATGTTTTTGCATAATAAAACTACATGTAAATTTTTTACAACCTAACTACCTTTCATGTAGACCTGTACCGTTTGAACCGAGTTTTATAAGCTTCTGTCATTTAATCCAAATATACTGATTGATACTGACTGATTTACTGACTTAACCAGCACCCTCGTCCTGAGGTGTGTTTCAGCAGCCTACAATCACGGCAGGGCGCATAGCATGGAATTATCAGTTAGAATTTGCTTTGTATAAGATTTATCTTAGTAAATAAGTGGTGGACACTAGGCACTTCTACTGCGAGTCTCCAAATTAACTTCGGGAGTTCAACCAAATGCATATGAAGGCAGTTCAAGAATACCGACCTAAGTATGGAGTAGGAAACTCTTTCCTAGACTGGGTTAAAAATAGTAATAGTTAGTGCATCGTGGAATTATACTGACGAGAGTGTTTCTTATAGTTTGCAGTTAAAAAACGGGCGTCTCACCAACAATTGAAAAGAGTACACTTTTCTTCGAGGCTGGTTCGCTTGCTCGTCTTCAGACTTATGAGTTATGCATACCCAAATGCAACTAAACTCGCGTCGTCCGGTGGGGCCTCGTAGCTCAAGTGGTTAGAGCATTGGCTGTACTAAAGCCTTCCCCTTACTGCGTGGGTTCGAATACCACCGAGGCGCCGAGTTTTCCACAGTTGGGTCAATAGGAATTATGAGTTATGTACAAGAAGTCTACTATTAAACAATGAATAACAAACGATTCTTCGTTTGGCCGAAACCTTCACCAATACGCGTAAACTTTCTCTTGTTAGCCCATCGGCATTGGCAGCGTCTTTTTCCATTTGTCCTTGACAAACTTGAATGCGGCAGTTAAATGTATATGTCTATTGATGCATGCCTCGTATGAGTGAATGGCCTCCAAGACTTTACGGTCGTTACTGGGCAGGCGCCGACGATGCGAGTATTTTATCACGACCATCTTTGACCGGTTTCCGTTGGGTACATAACCACCTGGGAGAGGTCTCTTTTCCCCACCGCTAATTGATGTTCGTGTATACGGACTGAGACATAGTTCCCAGTTCGGAGGCAGCGTGCTCAGATGAGGCATGCATCAATTAGCATATCGATTTAGATGCCAAATACAGGTTTGTCAAAGACAAATGGGAGGGAGAGCAGCCAATGCTGATGGACTGACAAAACTACTGTGGACACTTATGGGCGCAGGCTTCGGCCAACCGCAGAATTTTTTAGAAGTAGAATCGTTCTTCGTGCGTGGTTAAATGTATAACTCTTTTTGTGCGCAACCTCAAAGCCTGAAAACGAGCTGGGGAACCAGCCTCGAAGGTTTATGCAATAAAGACAAGTTAATTTCCAAAAAATATACATCGTAAGGGGCGCATGCCCATCGCATTATAGGTCGTACGCGTCTCGTTGAACCTTGGGGCTCGATTTAGAGCACCGTAGGCAGTCACACAGTGAACAGTTAATGTATGTATTGAGAAACTACTGACAGGGACTGGGACAACTGGATGGTCACTTCTGACTTATTAGCCGTCGTCGGCCAGCCACAAACATCCCCAAGTTTGTGGACGCCTGAGACTTGGACTCATGCTTCTTTCTTTGTTAGTCGAGCGCTCTAATCAGTGAGCTACGAGTTCGTTCTTCTGTCGGTTGCGATCGTGAATGTTGTGTTAAGTATGTGATCGGTGAGCGTCCCACTTTTAGATTTTAAAGTGTAGTATTGGGAGAGATGTGCTACTTCGATTTTTTCCTTGTCATTCAGGTGTAGTATCCATTACCATAATGTAGTATGTACCTTCCTTAGGATTTACTGTGGTTCAATCGACAGACGGCGGCATTCCTAATATTCCGACTGAAGAGCTCATCAGTGAGTCATCAGTCAGTCATCAGAGCTACTGTTAGCTCTTCTCAAGAAGGAGTAATTGGTCGCAATGACCCCTTCTTAACATGGCCTCATTTGGGATTTGAGCCTCCTTGCGACCGCGTAAGCGGACCAGGCCTGGAAGGCACACGCAGACAGACAGTTTAGTCTGGCTGGTAAATGCAGAGACATAACGTTTTATGGACGGCTATTTCACGGTATTTAAAAGTCCCACAATTGGAAACTTTTTAAAGACCGAGTAATGACCCTACTTCGAGTATACAATTAGAAGAAGACGTAAATATCTACCGAATGAGCAAAAGAATGAATATTTTTATGCATGTTTTTCATGAAATATAATTGGACGTTTGGGGCATCGAAAATCAATGAGAAAAATTCATGCTATTTAAGTTGTCATTTTTTACAGAGTGTAGTTCCTGCATGTAGTTCCTGAAGAGTTTATCAGTTTTCGGGAATTAATGCTTCTTACTGAACCTGAAAGGTTAAAAATTAATTTCACGTTTAAAAGTGCGTGGTTTTTATTTTGCTGTCTGGGAATTACAAAGTTCGCAAACGTCGGTCAGGCGTTTCTGAGCTAATGGCTTCAAGAAAAATAAGGCTTGCTGAAAATGAAGATGCCACAAGCAAAAAGCTAGCTTAAGTCTCAAATCAGTACTTTGATTCAAATCCGGACACTATGTCCACGTGGTGTCGATCCATTAAACTCTCGCCAACTCTGTTTGTTCGCAAAGATATTTTTTGTCACGTTCCATGGGTGTGGTCACTTTTTTAAAGTTATTGATTCTTCTCCCTCCACTCATAAGCCAAACTTGCTCGACGGACGTTTTTACTGCAAGCCCCTGTTGACTAAGGCTTCATAAATCTCGAACACGTTAGGTTTACTTGGTTTAACACAACAATCGATAGTTTGGATTCTCTGGTCTTCCCAAGTGTAAAGGCGTGGCCTCAACTAACTGATGATTTTTCATAGCCTTCCGCGTGCAGGAGTGCCCGATTGAGTGACTGATTTCAGTAATAAACGGACTTTCAAATGAGCATCTTTCCTTTGATTTTCGGCGCCTTCAGCAATGACGACATCCTTAAAGACCTCAGTGGTCTAATTAAGCAGGCTTGATTTCTTAATATTACCCCTGTAGTTTAGAATATAACCTACTTTTGAATCAGTCCTAATGCTTCTCAGCCGTATGCCAGTAGCTTTTTGAGGCAAATTCAAAAATGCCTGAACGTCCCTATAAAGAGTCACCTGATGTCACTGGGATATTAAAATGCATGGGAATTGTGTTGCCCGTTTTGTGAGCACACTTAGTTAACCTGAAGGTAGGTAGGTAATTACAAGAATATATGTGCCAATGCTGAAAGTTTCTGCTTTCTTATAAATTAATCAAAATATAAATTTTCCACTATCCTTTTAAGGCAACTTTACAGAATGCATGCATTTTCAAGAAATGGGGGCAATAATTCACTCATTGGACAGTGTTTTTACAAATTTAGACATCTTAAATCAACGGGAGGAGGAAACGGTATAAGTCGGGAATTGCCAACTATATGCATAAAAGTAGGCGTTTTGGTGGAGTTTTTGATCCAGTCACGTCCTCAGCGTCTCGAACCCCGGCAGGGTGGCATTCTTTGAACTGAACCTACTCGAGGACGTGGTGCTACAAAAATGTTTATATAGACTCGTTGTTAATAGTTTTCTTGTTTTTCTTTGAATTACATGGTTCACTTTCACTTACTAGCTTACTGCAAACAAAACACCATAGCAGTTTTGACTTTTTTCTCAAATTACTTCCCGGGGTTTCCTAACTGCGCGCTGTGATGTCCCACCCGTACATCCACCATTCGCGTAATACACGCTTCATTGGCTACCATTTCCTAACCCCGGTCATATACTTTATCATTGCCGAATTCACATCACAGAAGCAGTCCTCATTAGTCGAAATTTAAGTTAGGCAGGCGAATGAGCAGACATTCGGTCTAAGGCCAACATGATAAGTCATGCAAATTCCCCTATAATTATGCTCTCTATTAATATACTCTGCAGCCTCGTCTATGCAAACGAGAATTTATGGTGGCATTCCAAAGGTTTGAATCAGTGTCTCATGAATTTGGATGCAAAATGCATCCTCGGGACTAAATAGTTCTTCGCATGTTTACGCTTTTGATACCTGTCCGCGTACTTGCTTTCTGACCGACCTTTAGGAGGGCATTCCTCTGGACTGATGTAGACGTCACCATCTTCTATCTGTCCCAGCAATACATGTTTTTTCGGTTTTAAAAAAGAAAACTGATTATTTCACAGTTGCATCTGGACTTGCTTTCTTTGGCCGGCTTGTCATCACTTGACGTGACGCGCACATCCTTAAAAATAACGACGTGATTTTGAGAAGTGCACGTTTAACCTACGAGGAAATCTGCACCCGGCTGTCAGGTTTAACGCTGCTGTCTGTAAATGTTTCCGCTGAAATGCTTTTAATCTTAGAATGGAGTCCTGTTTGCGTCCTCCCCCTCTTCCGGAATGCGTCTGTAGCCGACAGCCATCATTACACTGCCTGGGCCTATGCACAATGTTCCTCTGCGTCAGGGTCGAACACCTTTCCAGCGAACGGTCCCAGGCGCACTGAGCATGCATTCAGATCGATTGTAACACTCATTCCACCCCGACGGTCACAACTGTCTATACCCCTGTTGAGCA
>CACRXP010000949.1:64006-80709 GCA_902702965.1 Spirometra erinaceieuropaei | reverse complement strand
CGCTGTCCGCCGTATGCCTCACAGCAAGGCGGAGCAGGGCCCGTGACTTGCGTATGGAACAGGTTAGAGTGATGATAGACTGGCGCAGCATCTATCGCACTCTCTCCTCCTCCCCCACCCGGACCAGGTATCGAGACAGAGTCAAGCAGACCGGAGGAGGGGGAGGACACAGGTGGATGGCACGGTGGAGCCCGCACCTTGGCGCTCCACTTCACACCACCTGGTCCACACAGCAAATGACCAGGTTTTTGACCAACAACAGGGGTGGGGGGTGGCAGGGGTCCCAGTGTGCGCGACGCACGTCGGCAACCGGGTCTGCCGCCGCACCCCAAATGCTGGCATTGGTTATGGTGCGCAGCCCGATAACGTCTGCCAGTATCCGATAGGGTCCCCGTGTCGGTCCAGCACATCTACCACGTGACCCGTTTAGTGGACACACCTGTTCCCACAAACGCATAAAAACAACCGACACCACTGTCTCACCCTCACCTTGACGCCGTCAGTAGACGCCCTGGCCTTGCCGCTGCCGCCTGAAAGGGCAGCACAGGGTTCTGTGCATAAAAAACTCCTCATTCTGATGTCTCCTCTCATCTCGTGTTAAAAGGGGAATGGTTGGATAGTTGCAGCACTTCGAGTACATTGACAAACTTCAGCCTATACAAACTCGTGTTCCATTTCGATAGCGGGTTGGGACTTGAACTCTTTCAATTTGCCGAGACCTTCTCTCCTGCCTGGCTACAGAGCAGGCATTGTGTACAGACAGTCATTCATAAAAGGGAGCCGAAGCGAGATATTACTAAATTGCATGGTGCGCTTTCTGAGATAGATTGTAAGTCATCAATCATTTGTTGAATTCCTTTTTACTCTCCCGGACTTCTTTCTCCTGAAGGTCTGACAAGCGTAGCACTGACGACAGCAGATTTTCTACCTCGAAATTGGTCCGTTACCCACCACGTGAATATGTCTATGCTGAGTGAGAATCCAATTACAACAAACACACTATACGTCAGTACGGAACCGCTGGACGGCCCATTCGTTTAGTGCTGAGAAAATTGAATATGCTTCGTGTCTTGAGCGTTCGTGGAGGTTTGCATCGGATGTGACGGGCACAGTTGGTTAGACTGAAAAAAAAATAAAAACCTAAATATTAGGACTTATAAATTACGTGTTGCCTGCAAATAACTAACGTCTGTTGATTGATGAATTAGTCTTTGGAGGTCAGGCCCAACATTTCCTCATTTGTCCTTAACATATGAGCGATGACAGCCAAAATAGCCACTGAACATTGGTCATGGAGGAGATGGGGAAGGGAGGAGTAGGACAGTGAGCTGCTCTTTTAGCTCGTTGCTGTCGAGCGACGTGGACGGATGAGGAAACGAATATGATGGGCGCATATTGGACCACGGTAGTTTGAGGGATAGAATGAACCTCTTCTGCAAATAAAAAGCCGGATTGGCTAACGGTATGGCCACTGCCTCTGCCGTCACAAATATCCCATGTTGCAGGAACTTGGTGTGCCTCGCCAAAAATTTGTAGATGAAACGAAAGGCCTGATTGATGGCTATATCAACCAAGTAGGGCACAAACGTGCTAGAAATGGACGTTCCCATGCTTTAAGGCTAAGGATAGGCTGTCCTTGCAGATTTCTGTAATGTGTCCTGCGCCTTAAATTACTCGTATGAGACAGCCTATATTGATCTGACTACAAGGTGCTAATCCAAGCCAATATAAGAGCACCAGCTTTCTTGCCTAAGTCAAGATAAGATAAGTCTATCTCTAGCATGATTATGACTCAGGAGGTTGACAGTAGTCATTTGGTAGACGCCAGCCAAGCATTCCGAGTAATCTATTACGTGCCGGCAAGACACTTCCAGTTCCTGCGACAGGAAATATTTGTAACGGCAGACGCAGTGGGCATACGGCAAGTCAACCCAAGCTTTGTGTTCACAGAAGGCGTTTATACAAGCTCTCGGGCCACCCTGTGTCAAAGTTAGTAACAAGATGAATCCTTACTCTTATCGTGTGTCCGATATGAGAGCAATTGGTATTTCAGCCGCCACGGACCACCGTCTTCACAGCAAGGTGGATGCAGGGACGGCGACTTGCGCGCGGATCAATTTATAATAATTCATTTTGACCCAACTGGGGAAAACTCGGTGCCTCGTTGGGAAACGAACCCACGATCATAATGGGAGGCTTTAGTACAGCCAACGCTCTAACCACCTGAGCTACGAGGCCCCGCCGGACGACGCGAGTTTAATCACATTTGGGTCAAGTTACCCGCCCAACCTACTGCAACGTCTGGAATCCACCAAATCTGATACAGCAAGTTGACTGCACAAGCAGAATTTCCTAAGTAATTCACCTAGAATCTACGAGATGACCACCAGGCACGCGTAATTCAGAGGTGTTTTGGCAGATTTCAAATAATTCACTTCAACGCAACTGTGAAAACTCGGTGCCTTGGCGAGATTCTAACCGAGCGTTGGCTGTACTCAAGCCTCCCCTTGCTGTCGTGGGTTCGAATTCCACTGAGGAAGCGATTTTTTCACAGTTGGGTCGAAGTGAATTATTTGAAATCTACGAAAACACCTCTATTTTATAATAGTAGACTTGCGTTGAATCTGACGCACTTTTGTTCTGCCACTCACTTGGGCCTGGTGTCAAGATGAATTCAAGAAGACCGGTAGGGCGATTGGGCGTGGTGTCTGGTACAGCGAAATAGCCTGTCTATGCGTGTCGTATACTACCTGGCCTCTGCGAGACACATCCGGTTTTCACTCAAGGGGGGAGGGGAGTGGGCGGCTGGGATTTCACATGCACGACATGTCTACTGCATGCCTATACAACTTGCGTGATATTATCTTTTCATGTTACAGGAAACTAAAGTCCTGCTGGGAATTGAAGTAAAAACTCACTATTGCAGTCCAGATAATATTCAGTATTTAGAACGGTTGCTAAGACAGAGTACGAACAGCGGGATTCTGTCTGGATCGCCCGTATTCCGCATATAATTATAACGGCTTTACTGACTAAGGTCTCTTTTTCACTGAGTGAAACCCATTTTGGTAAGACGCCATTGCGTCGAGGTTTTAAGGGTAACTTTTTCACGTCCCGAGTGATCCGCACACGAGCGTGGAGTATTTTATTCAGGACTAGCTTTATCAGTCTTGGTCAGAGAGTTGAAATAAGTATTTGAGCACAGATCCATCACACATATTACTCGCAGGCTTTTAACAGACAGTCAGCGGTATACTGAGGATAGTGAGGAAACGTTACTTGTTTTATCCGGTTTGCTAATGTGGAGATTGGACGCAGCGCAAAGTTATTATAATTATATAACTGATCAGTATTTTGGAATTGAGTTCCTGTATAACTTACTCTCTGTTAACGCCTCTTTCAATGACATTTTAGGACAACCGACCACACGTGGCCGACATAATTTCCCCTTACAAATCGGTCACTGCCCGAAAGCCAAACTAAAAAATGGTTAACCGGCTCAATAGCCGGTAAAATGTTAAATTTTCTGGGAGAAAATTCCTTTGCATCAGACCGCGTAAAGGGGGGTGGCCTTTCGGATTTTTTTAGCATCTAGTCGGGTTGAGATATGCGCGTTGGATCAACTTGTCACATTATTTTCAAGAAACTCGTAGACATCAGTTTAAACGAGCCTTCTATTGGAATATCTGGATGAAAACGTATCAGTTGGCGTCATGAGAACGCTTTGCCTCTATTGGCCCACTTTACGAACCTGCCATGCGCACCTTCTTGTCGTTGCTGGAGCAAATGAAACGCAGATCGCGCTATTCCGCCACCTTGTTTTTTTACAAATTCTGTTACACCACCTCTTGTCCAGAACCGCGCGGTAACCATCGCTCAGTTTAGTTACATTAATTGACCAGCACCCCGGGAAGACCAGTAGATCCAGATTATGCGCATCGGACAGGAAAACAATTGCTCCCAGGTTCAACGCTGATGTACCAATTTGCAAATAAGCTCGATTAGCGACGGACAATGAGGCTTGATCCTCTGTTCTGAAAAAGCTGCATTATCTAAAACGATGAAGAGTCGAAAACTGTGAGTTGTAAGTAGTGTCCTGAGTTGGTTGGGGGTAGGACCTGGCATAAAGGCGCGAGTTGGCAGCAGAACATGCGTTTACAAAATCGTTTATAATTATAAATGCCTTTACAAAATCGATAATAATTATAAATGCTATAATTTCGTGACTAGAAGAAAATCTTTTGATGCTAGGTTATGGCATTAATGCTAAAATGATGTGAAAGATGACAGAACATTTGGAAGTCATGTCAGGATCTGAAAGAAATCTGACACTCATCCTTGCGATACTCGTAATGAAAATAAATACAAGGTAGAAATGAATGCCTGCCTAGAGTATGCAGAAGATGAATAAGAGACTCACGATTAGTTAAAATGCAGTTCGGGATATATTTAGGATAACAAGTTTGGATTTGTTTTTTAGCCATATATATCGGGTGATTAAATATTTTTCTGTGGTTTACGGTAGAATTCAATGTAATGACATGTTGATTCTTGCTGAGACTTGCAGTTCCTGTGTTTCTGTGTGTACCATGCAACATGGGGAAAGTAGGGCCGACGGAATATTTGCGCATTCCTCTCCATCATAGATCTGACGCGATTAAACCCACCACAATAACGTTTTCGTCATATTTTATGCTTGAAAGAGTGGTACAATTCGGTTTTGAAAAAGTTCCTAATTGTGAGATTTCTTAATACCGTGAAATGCCCATTCATAAAACATCGTGTCTTTGCATCTAGTAGTGTTGCTTTTGAAGTTTGCAATATGGTTCTACTTCTCTGTTAAATTTTGTTAAATCCATAAGGTCTTCTCTTAACGCCATATAGAAATGTATGGTTTTCTGTACGCGGAAAATGTACAGTTTGTAGTTTGGAAAGCCTGAATCCGAATGTAATGGCAGGAAGTGTTCAAAATTATTCGGTAATGGGAAAGTTTTTTTAACATCGAATTATACCCTTACTTCGAGTATAAAATAGAAGGAAGACGTAATTGTCTATCGAATGATCAAAAGAATAAGTATTTTATACATGTCTTCTATGAAATATAATTGAATTTTAAGGGCATCGAAAATCAATGAGAAAAATTTATGTTACCTATGTAGTCATTTTTTACAGGGTGTAGTTTTTGTCAGCGACCCGGAAGAAGATCAATCGAAAGCCGCCATCCTAACAAAATTGAATAATCGTGAGATTATGCTACACGGTGGCTTCTATTACAAACCTACTTAAGTAACCTTTTTGAGTCAAAGACGCACTTCTGAATTTTAGTTAACGTTTCATGAGTTAGCCCACCCACTGTACATGACAGTCCGACTGGAACAAGCGACGACGCCCACAAATTACGCGAAACACCGGTGACCTGCGCGTGAATCATTTTATTGTGAGGCTGATGTGTCCAGGATCTACAGCACCCTATCCTCCTTCATACACTAGGGTCCGGTGACATGACAACGTCACTACCAATACCTTATGTCTAGGTGAACAGAAGTTGACTAAGGCCTGACTGATGTGCTACTTAAGTAGCCATTCTTTACCGAGTACACTTTCTACAGGAGGTTGGAAAGAAGTGCATTCAAAAGTCGCCTTCCTGTCGAGCCTGAATTATTATAGGATTATGCTATAAGATGAACAATATTACAATCACATCTAAGAAATTTTTCCTACTCGAAAACGCATTTCAGAATTTCGGCCAATATTTCATGAGATCGGTCAAGCGCCGTAGGTCTGACGCGCTTAAACTCACCACAACGTGCTAAGAGTCGTGGGCGGACACTGGAATAGGGTCCCCCGTATCACCGGTGATTCTTATTCCCGTGCCCTGATTTTATACCTAATACTAGCACCGGCCCTCACACCTCACGTCCATTGTCTCCTAACACTAATCTTTTTGGCCTTAAATCCCAAGCCTCATAAGCTCATCGCTAATCCTGAATCTCCTCACTTTAACACAAAATCGAAACCCCCTGGTATTTAGAGCAAGGCCACCAGTCTTTTGCGGAGCGCTCCAGGTTCCTGTGCCGTACCGAGTCGTAGATTGGACGGCTGCGAACCAAAGGACTAACTAGGCCCTTCTCAGGATTTAGGTTCAAGCTCTAATGGGCCCCTATTAACGTGGCCTTTATGCCAAACCAGGACACCATGAAAGACTGATACGTGTTGTGAAGACCAGAGCGTGTGTAGTTTTCGTAGGTGGGGGGAGGGCTGTTTTGACTTTGTCAGCAGCCGAGCCTTAATCCACTTCTGGTCATCTGGACATGTTAACGGAGCCTGGTTGATAAAGGGGGATAAGGTGCTGTACAGTGCGCGACCTATCTCATAAAATCAGATAGCGGAAAACCGATGCGAGCATATCTGGACGTCTTCAACATTGCGCATTTTGTTCGCTCATCCACTTCCTTCAATGACATGTTCTTTTCGTGTGCAGATATTGTGTTTACGTAATTATATCAAGTAAAATATGACTATATTTTAGCGAAAATGGACGATGGAATATATTCGTGTAATTTCCTATCCTAATACATATCCCAGACTCCGGTTACGCATCTGAGCGACATTTGCGAGAGTTTTTATAACCAGATTTAACCGAACTTGAAAAGCTATTTTATGTCCGATGTTAACCATGGTAATCAAACTGCTAACGCAAAGATTATTTTAAGGAAACCAGAGGATTTTTCAATTTCTAAATTTCAAATTAACAGATCTGTACGAGTTGGTGCCCTAAAGTGCAGTGATAACGCAGACAGGGATTCTTTCGTTTAAATGGGCTGAAATTGCTTTGTCGTTTGAAAAATTTTACCTGATGTCACAAAAATGACCACCACCGAATGGGACTTTCCAGTTTTGAACATACCAGGCACTACATGTCGTGTAGTTTAACTTCTGTGCATAACTTATTCAGAAATAGAACGAGCAAAACATTAATAGTTTCAGCAAAATATCAGTATTTATATGGGCGCTCTGCCGTGCATTCATAATCGATAAACGGAGTCTATCAGCAAGCAAAAACAGTGGAAATCGCCGCTGTATAGAGGAAGACATGATCGTCCGTTTACCGTAAAAAAGAATAAGTACTGCTACAGAACGTAAGAGAAACGGCCAAAAGTGTCAAATTTTACTTGGCCTCACCGTGCAACAATGCACAGTACACAGGGATCCGTCAACGGAGTGCGATATTAAGGCACTTCCTAAAGAGGTAACTTGGTAAGGAAAGTATTCTTATTGATCTTACGCATATTCCTTGCTGCTTTTTCGTTGTGGTCAGCCATTTTTCTCGCCAATGAATTTTGATGTTTGAATGAGCCTTCAAATGTGACCAAAACGATCATCTTCGTGAAAAGGAACGTCCGAACACCCACTACTTCGACAAATGCCTTCAAGAATAATCTCATTTTCAGGTTATTAACAGAATCTGTCTATATGGAAGATCGGGTTAAAACACTGAAAATCACGAAGTGCTCAGCAACATTTCGAGACTGATTTGAAACTAAACGCAATCCTAACGAACGAAAAGTGCAAATTAATTTGACGGAAGAATTGTTCTGTCTATGAATACAAAATGATATGTTTACCATCACGCCTGTCAGTTGTAGTTAAATTTATCAGGCATCGACCAGCCTCACAGCATGTAACCTTGTGTACCCTTTTGTTCCTAAGATGTCCCCATCGGTGAAATCAAGCAAAATCTTGTTGAATCCCATTTCATTTAAATCAGACCAATCAAGGATAAAACGAATCCCTGGAAAACTGTCTTGGAATCTACATTCAGAATGTAAGCAGTTGACAAACCGTCATCTATGAAATCACACTAATTATTAATCGACATTTATATGTTAACTCCAATGAAGCACTATTGTTAGACGTTGTCTTATTCCTAATCTCATGTTTACTACGTTTTGATATGAGAATACATACTATACATCTAAAAACGAAGTTTACCAAATGAGAACCATTTCTGACGTTTTTGGGATATTGCGCACCTTAAAAAAACGGCATTTCTAAACAATGCAACACTGCTTATATTACTTCTTTTATGTTTTTAATTCTTTTAAACTTGTACATAATTAACACGGACATTGGATTTATGGAATGGTATCGGTTTGGGAGTGATTGGTAATCATTCGTAAATGTCGACACATTTCATGAGTTGGGTCAATAACTAAAGACCCAGGTCAGCCGTGCAGCGCGTACTTTGTGGGCTATATCCTGGGTGTCGTCGCTTGTGACAGTCGGACTGTCATGTACAGTAGATGTGCTAACTCATGTAATGTTGACTGGAATTCTGAAGTGCATCTTCGACTCATAAAAATTGCTTAAGTAGGTTTTTAATAGCAACCACCGTACAGCATAATCTCATGATATTTAAATTTCTTTAGGCTGTTGGCTTTCGAAAGTACTTCTTTCTGACCGCTTGCAAAAACTCGAAAATATAAAATGGCTGCATAGATAGCATACATTTTTCGCACTTATTTTCGATGCCCTTAAAAATTCAATCGTATTTTACAGAAGGCATAAGCAAAATATTCATTCTTTTGCTCATTCGATAGGCATTTACGTCTTCTTTCAATTTTTTGCCTGAAGGAAGGGTATAATTCGGTAGGAAAGAAGTTGGTTCGACCGCCGGAATCCCGAACTAACTAAATTTTCATAGGAGCACGGTGCCCCGTGAGTAAGTTTACAACCCTACTCACCTAATCTTTTCGAGTTGAAGACGCATTCCAAAATTTTTGTGGACATTTCGTGAGTTAGCACATCTACCGTAGTGAAGATATCCGTCGGTTTAAATGAACACCTCTTCGCGGAACTACCCCTTGGCTTGTAATTTTATATCTTGGATTAACTGCTACAGAAGCACGCGCAAGTTTAACGAAACAAAAATCGAGTCGTTATTGTCTAAAAATGTTCATTTGGCGACGGATGTCTTGATAACCGGTAATTATTAGACTGTTAACCTGCGAAAACAATGTATCGCAAAGGCTGAAACATATTAAAAAATGACGAAGTATTTCCTGCTTACTAACATTGGTAGCAAAAACATGGCAAGTGAGTAATGACGTTGTGCAAAATTTGAAGATCAGGCCGTAGAAACAAAAACATGTAAATACTTAACCTTTCCGTAATAAAAAATAGATTATCTACGGTAATAGCAAAAGGACTTGTAATGTTTGTTATCACATGCTTTGACGATACACAGTCCAAAGTTGCCGCTTCACTCCTGACTAGGGTATCGTGGATTGCAGCCAGTATTATCCAATAGGGGTTTCACGATGCGGACAAAAAGTGGAGATTGAGATCTATCGGATGCAAATAGAGCGCATGTTGTGTTGCTGCGGACACCATCGGAACTAATTAGTTGAATGAGAGTGCGATTCCTGAAGGTAAGGCAGAATCGCATATCAACCTATTGATATCGTAAAAAAACCTCTGCGCCTGGGTACGAAGTCTACATCACCGTAGATATTTCTGTGACAATTCTCCAATTGGCCATTACCTATTCCTGTCTCTAGATAATCACGTACAAAATGGACAATAAGGAAAAGACATAAACGAAAATAGAGAATTTTAACCCTTCCTAACGCACATCCTACTGTTAGAGCGTTTCATTAGTAACCAAAGGGATGCGGTATCGAGCCGCAGGCGATTTTAGCCATGGGATTGGATATTACTGGCTGATAACTTCCAATAAACGAGAACCCATTATTCCAGTCTCCCTTATCTTTGCTGGTTATCTTCCTCCACTTATATTATTAGTCCTTGTGTGACTGTCTGCTGGTGGCCCAAGCACGTAATAAACAGATCCCATAACGCAACCGGTGAGCGTTCTGTACCATAAAACACAGTTTTCAAACTCGTGCCTCATGCAGTTAATTCAGAAATGAATATGGTTACAATGGTAGATGGGCGCTCAGCGATCGCACCACGGAACTCATTTATCCCCTTGTACCATGGGGGTCTCTCTCGTGTCCAATCAGCAGCCGAACAGAGACGCGTAATAAAGGTAGAATGACGGTAACGTTAGTGGCACAATTCATGAAATATGTCGACATGTAGGAATGATTGCCAACCACACGCAAACCGACACCATTCCATGAGTCCAATGTCTGTATTAATTATGTACAATTTTAATGAAATAAAGAACATAAAAGAAGTAATAAAAGCTGTGTTGCATTGTTTAGAAATGCCGATTTATTTTGAGGGGCGCAATATCACAAAACGTCAGAAATGGTTCTTATTTGTTAAATTCGTTTTTAGATGTATAGAATGTATTCTCATACCAAAAACGTAGTAAACATGAAAGTAGAAATAAGACAATGTCTAGTAATAGTGTTTCAGTGAAGTTAGCATGTACGTATCGTTTAATAATTAGTGTGATTTCATAGATGACGGTTTGTCAACTGCCTATATTCTGAGTGTAGATTCCAAGACAGTTTTTCAGGGATTCGTGTTATCCTTGATTGGTCTGAGTTAAATGAGATGGGATTGAACAAGATTTTGTTTGATTTCACCGATGGCGACATCGTAGGAACAAAAGTGTACATAAGGTGACATGCTGTGAGGTCGGTCGGTGCCTAATAAATTTAACTACAACGGACAGGTGTGATCGCAAACATACCATTTTGTATTCATAAAGAGAACTTTTCTTTCATTAAAGTAATTTACAGTTTTCCTGCGTTTTGACTTACGCTGAGATTCAGATCCGTCTCGAAATTTTGCTGAGCACTTCGTGATTTTCAGTGTTTTAACCCGATCGTCCATATAGACAGATTCTGGTAATAACTTGATAATGAGATTATTCTTGAAGGCATTTGGCGAATTAGTGGGTGTTCGGGCGCTCCTTTTCACGAAGATGGTCGTGTGGGTCGCATGTGAAATCTCATTGAAACATCAAACTTCATTTGCGAGAAAAATGGCTGTTTACAACAAAAAACAGCAAGGAATATGGGTTCGATCAATAAGAAAACTCTCCTTACCGAGTTACCACTTTAGGAAGTGCCTTAATTCTGCACTCCGTTGACAGATCTCTGTGTACTGTGCATTGTTGCACGGTGAGGCCAACTAAAATTTGACACTTTTGGTCGTTCCCTAAACAATACTCTTTTTTCTACCGTAAACGTAAGAACATGTCTTCATCTATACAGTGAGACCATTCTCACTGTTTTTGCATGCTGATAGACTCCGTTTATCGATTATGAATGCACGGCAGAGCGCCCATATAAATACTGATATTTTGCTGAAATTGTTAGTGTTTTGCTCGTTCTATTTCTGAATAAGTTATGCAAAGAAGTTAAACTAAACGACAAGTAGTGCCTTATATGTTCAAAACTGGAAATGACAATTCGGTGGTGGTCATTTATGTGACATCAGGTAGAATTTTTCAAACGACAAAGCAACTTCAGCCCATTTAAACGAAGGAATCCCTATCTGCATTATTACTGCACTTTAGGGCACCAACTCGTACAGATCTGTTAATTTGACATTTGGAAATTGAAAAATCCTCTGGTTTTATTAAAATAACCTTTGCGTTAGCAGGTTGATTACCACAGTCCACATCGTACATAAGATAGCTTTTTAAGTTCGGCAAGATCTGCTTATTAAAACTCTCGCGGGTAACTTACTATCCGTTTAACGCAAAAGTCGCTTAGATGCGTAACGGGAGTCTGGGACATGTATTAGCATTGGAAATTACACGAATATATTCCAACGTCCATTTTCGTTAACATTTACTGATACTTTGCTTGATATAAAAACGTAAGCACAATATCTGCACAAGAAAAGGACATGTCATTGAAGGTTGTGGATGAGCGAACAAAATGTGCAACGTTTAAGACGTCCAGAAATTTTCTTATCAATTTCCGTCATCTGATTTCGTGAGATATTTCACGTACTATATGTTTATTTTTTGTAGCTTAAAAAGTTTATGTACATTTATGGTCGCTTGGCACTTTTCTCGTGGTCCTCTCTGTCACATGTTGATACGATATCAGAAGTTCTTGAGTTACTTGATAACGATAATGCCAGTTATTCTGTCCATTAATTAGAACTATTTCGCTCACTATCAAGCTGGAGGCGGTAGGACGGACAGCTGTTTGTAATGTTTACGAGTGGGAATATCTCCGCCAATTTAAATTATCTAAGCAGTCACACATCCATCTTGATTGATAATTATTGGCCTGAATGTATTAAGGTATAACTAGTTGGTGGTGGTAAACACGTCTGTATATGTTGTCGGTATTGGTAATACTTCCAGATTATTTTTTGCGCATGAAGGAGAAAGGGAAGAGAGATCGGGTCGGTTTGCCTTTTTAGTATCTTGGTCCAGACGATGTCTGAGCAGCAAAGTGTAACCGAACAGTTACTGATAATTCCTATTGACCTAACTGAGGAAAACTCGACGCCTCGGTGGGATTCGACCACGCGGCAGTAAGGGGAAGGCTTTAGTACAGTCAACGCTCTAACCACTTGAGCTACGAGGCCCCACAGAGGCTACGAGGCGCCGGGTTTTTCACAGTTGGGTCAATGTGAATTATTCAAAAGCTGCCAAATCATCTAAGAATTACGTGAGCCTGGTAGTCATCTGGTGGATTCTAGGTGATTTACTTAGGAAATCCTACTTGGACAGTCAACGTTCTGGATAAGATTTGATGGATTCCAGACGTTGCAGTAGGTTGGGCGGGTAACTTGACCCAAATGTGATTAAACTCGCGTCGACCGGCGGGGCCTCGTAGCCCAGGTGGTTAGAGCGTTGGCTGTACTAAAGCCTTCCCCTTACTGACGTGGGCTCGAATCCCACTGAGGCGTCGAGTTTTTCACAGTTCGATCAATATGAATTATTCAAAACCTGCCAAAACGTCTATGAGTTATTGATAAGTTAATTCCACACTAGTTGGTACTGAGCAAAGCCGGACTGCTTGGACTCATTATTCCGTTGCAACTTTACATGTGATTATCCGACTTCTACGCCTTTCAAAGAACTTATAAAACCGATTAAACTGCATATGCTGTCTTCGCATCCTCTACTGACCCGACTTCGCAATTGATCACTTAGGCAGTAAATTTTTTCAGACTGCTTAGAGTATTTTGGAACATAAAGAAAACTTTATGCTAATCTTGTAATTATGACAGCGTCATATGATTCGACAGTATAATGGTTGGCAGATGATTTGATATGGTGATCAGGCTTTAATGACGCTCGTTGCTGATGCGTCTCCATGGCGTAGGTCATAAATTAGGCATATTTACGAACATCCATAAAGGCTTTCTTCGGTGACTCGACCACACCTTCAATTTGGCCAACTGCATATAAAGTGGCTCCAAGGTCACTAAATAACTCTTTTTTTCAACTTATTAACACCCGCGTAAATAGCGGCTCTGGCGAAAAGAGCACATATATTTGAATAATTATAGAGGGGGCGGGGGAGGGGGCGGACAAGAACAGGACGACGGACAAAAGGGCAGGAGAGTGATTAAGCGGCTAAAAATGGGCCAACCGGTGAGGGATAAATGACTGCCGAGTCAAGCACAGGTGTGCACATCTCGCCAACAATCGCAGTGCCCCTACGCCTCCCCCCCGCTCCCGCCTCCACCCCAATGACACCCCCAGCGCCCCCCTCCCCCCTGGTCGGCGTCCTAGCAGCAGATGGTAACAATGCCTTATCTGCGTCGCCGCGACTATGAGCATTTTTGTGTTCTCGCGCGTGCGCCCCCACAGCCCGCTGCTCAGGTCGGAGAACGTCAGCTGCTTTGGCAATGTCTGAACTCCCACTGTTCAATCGGCGAACGGATATAATTAAGCCGATTATAGGGGGCGCCAGAGTCTTTTCAGGGTTCTCTATGAGTTAAAATATTACAAACACGTATCATGTTAGGGAACTCGCTTTGACGTAAGTCCGCTTACTTGACCTCTGCTTGGAAGCTCTGCCATCTGTCAGGAATTGTTTCGAAGTTCACAGTCGTTCTGCACAAGACTCAACTGGAAATGCCTTTATGGCATGAATTTTCACAGTCTTCGTCGAATAACCTCCTACGCTAAAAGAGCAAAAACGTAGGACAGGGTTATGAGTTCATGTATAAATCTGGCTTCGACCTGGGTAGTTGAGAATAAGTCGCAGAAATGCTAACGGAATAAACGATTTGTCAATATACAAAGCAACAGACAAGGCAATTGATTTCTGTCATAGGAATTAGGAAGTGTTACTATGTGTACAAGGTGCGCTGTCTCAAATGCTGTTGGATTTTCTTAAAAAAGAGCTAGGAATTGGGGTGCGAGTGACGAAATTGCACGCCACCTGTCAACCAACGCATTATGTTGAAAAATAGGGCTAACGACAAAGACACTCCATCTGCCCCTGCTCATTTTTTTATCCACTACTGTCTGTCATGATGGGTTCTGGCGGAAGTTGAAAACGTCGAATTTACATCCGTTTCACCAGCATGAATCCGGCTTATTATAGAAGGAAACCTTATCGGATGTTCATGGGAGACAAAATAAACCTATGACGAGCAGAATCTTTATCAGTAATTTTCAAAAGGCGAACGGAACACTAAAAGGCTTTTATGTTGCCAGTTGAGAAGTGACGCTTCAGCGACGCGAAAGCAAGGCGTAACATGCTCCTTCCACGTAGCCCTCGGAACTTTGGTTCCAGTCTGCGCAGACAGTCTAACATATCGAAAGATACATGCGAGACTGAGGTATCCACTCCTGGCTTCTTGGCCGTCGTTTGCTAACCTCGTCCGGCTTCAGACAGGGGAGAGGGAACAGCGTCTGTCCACCTCTACCGGTATTCTCTCGTTATCCTCCGGTGTTGCCGTGGGCTGACTTGAAATCGATCAGACATACTTTTAACAAGTTGTTGAGAGCTGGATCGACTTACTGGGGCCGACTGATTTGCGGTGAATGGAAGCACCGTAACGTCCAGACTGTAGTGCCTGCAAAGCCAAAAACCCCTTATTCGCTGATTAACATACCAAATTTTATTATAATATAGAACAGTCTTTAAAAAGTACATTTTCTAGAAAATTTCTTTATCCGAAGTGTCCTGGGCTTGTAGGAAGGAGGTACATCAGTTTTAAGTGTTTTTTGAAAGACGGCAAGAAAATCTGTGCATACTGATTTGAGTAGGTAATGTGAAGCTGACTTCGAACTACGCTGCTTGATTCAGCAATAATTAACACTCTTGTGGGCTGCAGATGATCTTGCGATTGCAATCCTCGTATTATTCGTATAGAAATATGAGGAAGGGGGAATTCTAAAAAGAATATGAAACGTCAAGTGTATGCTTAGTGCACTTTTCGGTAAAATGAAATTTGGCAGCCTCACCTGATGGACACAATACTGTTGGGGTCGGGGTTAAGGGTTAGTGTTAGGGATTAGGGTTAGGGGTTAGCGCAACTATTTCTCAACCACTCAACGTACAACCACGCATTCCCAATAGCTTTTCTTTCGCACACAACTACTTGGCCTCGTCTCCTGTGCGTTCCTTAGTCCCAAATGTAAAAATCCCTATTACCACCGGTCCCGTATTAGAGGTGACTGGGGTTTGTTTACTTCACGTGGGGCTACATAACCACATCCGACCCATTTTTATTTTCAAATATCATCTTTTATGGAAAAGTTATGTAGCTTATTCCAAGACAGGGGACAAAAAACACCGCCCAACGTGCTCATTGTCTATATATTAGTTATACTTAGCTTTACTTGCACGAGTAAATAACAATAGTCGCATTGGAAAGGCTACTTGCTAAAAAACAGAGGCTGACAGAAAATTAAATGTCTCGCAATAGTTGTTTGCGTGGCACCTTCTGTTTTAAAAACTTGCCGGTAGGTCAGAAGAGTATGGGCCCACAGCAACTCTTGCGTTAAATTCCTGTGGGGGTGGAGTTCTGTTCCCCTGTCCTTACTTTAACCCGAATCCTCAGCCCAACCCTCGCACCCTGAAATTTAGCGCAAAGCCATTTGTAATGCAGAGGAGTCCGTATTATGCCCTGTTAAATTCCCGAAAAAACAAATGCACGAACAGATTTTTTCAGGCACGGTCTGAAAGTTGATGAAAATATTTGGGCTGAAATCTTTCAACTACCGTGGAGTAACCGCGTAATAATCACAAACCGCAAACAGGCAGCTAAAAGTATGGAATTGCGTAAGTATCTACCGTACTGACAACACAGGTGCTAGCTAAAAGTCCAGACAAGCGTGTTTCGCCGATTTTGTGCCGCTGCCTGACTAGGCTGTAAAGAGTCCATCTCATCAGTGGGTCTCCCCAACATTCCCCACATGAACCCCAGCTTTACTCCATCTTGTTTAATTCATCTTGTTAATTCCCGACGAAATTCCCATGCCCTACAGCTTTGGCATCTACTGTCCTTTTTATGGGAGTGGATATCGGATGGACGCCGTAAAACACTCCCGAGTGTCATATCGAGTGCTAGATGGACACATGCATGCCACAATAACAAAAAGCAACGCAAAACTGGAACTCTGCGTTCGTGCACAAAAACCGGTGACGATGAGGAAAAGCTATCTTTTCGCCCATAATTATAAATACAGTTGACGTGCTAACGCATGAAATGTAAACTAAAATTTCGAAATGCGTCCTCGTTTCGAAAAGATAAATTAAATAGCGTCGTAAAACTAATCATGATGCAGCATAAAT
>CACRXP010000949.1:32885-44490 GCA_902702965.1 Spirometra erinaceieuropaei | reverse complement strand
GCTTTAACCTGGTCATCAATCTCCACTTTTCCATCTGCAGACCTGAGGGCAGGGATTAGCTCCTGAGTCCTTTTAGTACTTCGTATATAACCATATAGAATTTTCGGATGCACCAACGAATTTCGGAGTATGTTTAGTTCAAACTTCTTTCGCAGCTTTGAGGCCTCACTTTTACAGACGTTTCGTTGCCGCTTATATTCCTGTAAGTGTCCTACGGAGCCAGTTTGCCTGTAACGCCTCCACAGACGATTCCTTTTTTTGAAACAGGCCTTTAAGTCCGGGTTTATCCATTTTGGGCGGTTTGTGATTGTCTTTCTTCTGAGAGGACAATTGGAATAAACAATCTCTTTCAGTAAGGAACTGAAAGTATTCCAGTTATCGTTTGCTCGACCATGCAGTTCAGTCTCCCATGATATAGCTGCCGCTTCCCTCCTCATGAGAGAATAGTCACCTTTCCAAATGTTTCTCTCCCACTTATCGGGTTGGACGGGTTTGGAAAACAGTGAGTACTCGAAGTAGAGCGTGATGTGGTCGCTTGACCCTAATGGCTGTCGGTCCTGCAGGTCTAACACATTTTCCTCCTCTCGGGTAAAAATAAGATCAAGGCAGTTCGACTGCTGTCCTTCCCTGACCCGTGTTCCAAAGGTAACATTCTGGCAGAGAAGTTTGTCCGTTGCCCATTGTAGTAGTTTGTGATTAAAGCTGTCTTGCGGCCCTTGTGCAGTCCACGTTAGCCAATCAATGCCAGGAGCGTTAAAATCCCCAACGATAAGGACGTCTTTCTTCTCGCTGGTTTTGTACAGTTCGGATATGAGCATGAGATATTGGTCAGAAGTATGGTTAGGTGAACGGTACACTACCGAAAGCGTCAATGATCGGACATTCTTAGTAGATATGGTAACGCTTAGCAGTTCCACATCCCGTACCGGTCTGTGTACATCAGCCATAGCGCTTAGCTTGCAAGTGACATAAATTATGACTCCTCCTCCTCGGCTTAGTCTATCTCTCCTGAATTGCTGATATCCTCTAAGTGATATTTCTGAATCTGCGATATCTTCTGTAAGCCATGTTTCTGTGAATGCCATAATGTCTGGCTTAATTTCATCAACTAAGTCTCCTAGTTCGTCTAGTTTGTTGAAGAGGCTTTGCACATTTGCGGATATAACCTTCAATGACTGATTTGTTGGAGAGGCCCGGCCTTCATTGTGACGGGTTCTGACCACAGGAAAGACCCCTTTGTTTGGACTATTTGTCTATTTTTGATCTTCAGCCCTTTCTCTCCTCTGCCAATTATCTCCTTCAATTCTGATCTCAGTTCTCTCATTTTCAGTCTTTCCCTCGGTTCGTAGTCTGGTTGAAAAAACACTTCCTTGTGCGAGTTGCGTAAGGTCGTTCTACTTTCTAACAAAAGCGCTGCTTGGGCTTCGTTTTCCAAAATAACTTTTGGGGGTCTTGGGGATGTTTTTAGGTCACGATTTGGGTCCGCTCAGTCTAGTCGGAAAGCTTTTTTAACGGTGAATATTTCCCCATCCTTCAGGACGGCACTGGCGTACTGATGAAGAAGGTCTAGGTCGTGCGTCACTCGTTCCTTCGGAATGCAGGACGTGGACTCTGGGGCGCCCCTTATGACAATATTTTGCTTACGATTTATGGAAGAGCTCATTACTGTCCCGTCCGCGCTAGGACGATATAATGCTACTGTAGTATTCCCGACGGCTGTTGTCACTTCGACATTTGAATGATTTTCGGTCGGCGAAGGGAGTTAAGAGCATGGATTTTCATGTGACGTACTTGCTTCGGCAGTGGAGCTCTTACAATCATTACCCTGTTGCAATGTACTGCACGAAGGCTTATCGTGTCCTTTTCCATAAACGGAATGGTTAGGGCACTTTCCAGATGAGTTAGCCTTGTGAAGAAGTGGAGTAACAGCATTGCCTTCCAAGAATAACGGCGAGTCCTTGTAGTTTCTAACAGATCCTCTGAGGGTCATCCTGGCTTTCCCAACTTTAGTGTTCGATGATTTGGCAGGTTTAGTTACTAATGCAGGTAATGGAACCTGACTTATCTTTAATGCACTAGCGTCGACCGCCGCTTTATCCACCGGAACTGATTTGTCTAGAGTTTCCTCTGGAGACATAACTCGCTTCCTCTTCCTGACTGGCTTTGACATTTCCGCGCTAGCGCCTTTATTAGTAGGATGTTCGTCGCCGATCGATCGAAAATTTGGCGGATTATTTGGTAATTCTATCTTACTGTGCTTCAGAATAGCCATGATGATGTCCGTCAGTAGGCCTTGCTTCTCTTCTAGCGTCTGAACCCGCTTCTCAAGTTCCTTGCAGCCGACACAGCGACCGACAAGCGCAGAATCCGTCCCGTCTGTCATACAGTTTTCGAGGCCTCTTGGCAGTGCATCGGTTCTTATTTCCTGTCTTATCTCTTCGAGCCTATTGTGCGTAATCTCCCTGGAGTCTAATGATTCCAGCGGCATTTTATCGCAAGAGACTGCTAATGAATTAAAGACCGTTTTCAGCTGCTCTTCTGTAGTTGATAAACATATCTGACTAGCGCCAAACCGTTCATCGATAGCGCAGTGGCTAACACTGTGGCCTCCGAGACCGCAGGTACCGAGTTCAAATCCCGGTTGGTTGGACGGTTGCAAATATCTTTTGATGGAGAATTTGTGGTATACTTCACCGGCACCCACCTCCTCCAGTTGGCCTTGTTCGCAGAACCATGTTTCGTTGAGTGGGTCGATATCCACCTTGTAGCGCGCAAGTTCCCGAGCCACTAGCGCCGCCCTCCATTTCGGTCGGCTGCTCCTGGGATTGCCTAAAGGGGAACGAACGTTCCAAGCTGTTAGAGTGAGCGGGCTCATCCTACCACTCTGGTTATTGGGGGGGCGGTGAGGAGGAAGAGGGAGAGAGAGGGAGTGCTGTTTCGATTCTGGTTGTTTCGACCGGGAGTTTAATGTCTGCGACCACGGTCAGCCTGCAGACGACGTGGTCCCCCAGCATTTGTTTAGGGTACCTTTGATGGGACCCCAACGGGTCTTTAATAAAAAATTATTATTATCTTGTCTATCTCCCTCCCCCTCGCAGGGGTGGGCAGTGCTGTCCCTAACAAGGGCTGTTCATATGTACGAGGCGGCTGCCGAACTCCGCTATGGGCCACGTCTTTGATTAGTGGGAGAGTGACCTGAGTTAGCCTGGAACTGCCTACGACATCGCTGCAAGCTTGTGGTCTCCTGCGGTGTACCAGACGGAGACTCGTCTCGATGGTGCCTATGCGTAGATCCATCCGGCCGTCGGAGTCCCCATTATCGTGCGCGCAGATGCACACACGGATACCTTCGCCTTATTTATAGTGTTTCCCCACCTTGGCCGCCGTGGGTGTTGCGACAGGTGTAAAGATGGAAACGTTTGCAAAGACAGCAGTTAGAATTGTCGGGTTATTGCGGCACTGGGCCATAGGGGTAACGTATGTGACTTACCATTGAATGTTTCTTACTCCTGGTATATATTCATCTTTTCAATTTCCTGGTCTAGACAATTATGACAAGCCTCCTGAAAGACACGAAGGAAATGTGCGACCGCCCTTTTACAGATGGCCAGATAGACTGACAACAACCAACTAGAAAACACCCAAATTTACCCAGCTGGAAAATACTGTCAAGGTCGGGCCGACATAAAAGTTCTTCAATTTTCATGAAGGACATATTAGTCATGCCCCTAAAAACTACCAAACTTCAGACTTCAATTTTTATACTGTACATATTGTTCTTTCTTAAAACTTTTGAGATTATTTTTCTTTGGAACTCAGGTTTTTTTTAACTTAAAGCAAACTCTCAATTCGCGCCCAATCGGCAAAACAGACACCTACAACAAATGAAGTCAAAGTGCAATCGAAATGGATGAGTTTGTTTAAGGTTTTTTTTCCTGTGTTCAAGGGAGTCTGACAGTGCCCAAGGGGCTCTTTAATAAATCTATTCTATTCTATGCGTTGGCGACGATGACAAATTTGGTCCCCGAGAAGTCTGAAGCATGGTCATCAGTCGACCATCGATGTCCGGCGCAGGCAGGACAGTAATACCAGGATGACATTCCGAAAGGAAACGGCAGCACTAACATCGTATCGATGTCTTTTGCGGCTGCTCCAGAGGACCTTGTATTTTACATACACACCCTCCAGTTAGCAACCGACAACTAGCAAACGTTTAAATTAGTCAACTCGCGATTCAATCTCCGGTCCAAATCGAAGTTCTCCAATCTCCGCGAAAGACTAAATATTAGTGACCTCAAAAACTGCCAAACAGGAGACCAAATCCTTGTGCCGTAAACCGCGTTTTTTCCTAACTTTTTATATTATTTGACCTTGGAATTCAGGCTTTTTAGCTCAAAACAAACTCCCAACTCGCGCTCTGTCGACTAGACAGACACACAGCCCGACTGGGTACAACAATAAAATTTGGGCTTAAAATGGATTTACTTTGACGTCGATACCACTACGCAGCTGCTGTCTCTGAATTCACCGCTGAAACCGTGCGTTTGAAATTGCCTTCTGCACTCCAATTTTTTCTCGCGCGGGAACTTTTCAGAAATCGGAGTTAAAGAACTTGTTTGTGAATATTATCCAACGGAGTACGAAGCCGATTTGCACTCAAATAATAATCTAGGAAAACAAACTGTCAAAGTCCAGGAAGATCAGAGGCTATACAGGATATTCGAGGTGTTCAAAACGGCCGAGTCGCACCATCATACACTTCATACCGTTTAAAAATTTTCAAATTGATCTTAAACAGATAGGCGCATTGTTCGCCCATTTTGTTTTTAACATTTAATTTAATTTAATTTATTAAATGCCAGTTTACAGGCATTGTCAAGGGAAGCGATTAAACACAAATTCGACCAGCAGAGAAAAAAAACTCCTGAAGAATAAAAATATAGTTGATGATGGTTTTTATGGTTTGAAGGGTTCAGGAGAAAAAAAACTGCTGGCGGCATACATTCGACCGTCAAGAAGGGGGGGAGGGGGTTGCACGGTATCGGAGATCATCGGCCGTCAATTCCTTTCATGAAGTTGAGGATAGTCAAAGTAGAGGCGTTGAAGAACAGCTGGTGAGACCGGCCATAGTGTTCAGAGACCACAAACGCCATCGCTACGGTAGAGTCGATCAGTGGATTCAGCACCCAAAATTTGAGGAAGCTTTTCTGAATGCAAAAATCGAGTAATAGTTCTCTTAAATAAAGGATAATTTTGCAGAGTTTTACATTCCTGGGGAGTTTATTCCAAATAGCAATTGCATTTACAGAATAGAACCGACGATATTTAACAGTACGTGCCAGAGGCAGAAATAAGAAGACCTCACGGTGACTGTTACGTCGTGGGTGGATATGATGTCTTAAAGAGGTGAGTGGGTTAAATGTGTGATTATATAAGAGTTTAAATAGCAAAAATAGTCCCTTTTGTAATCTACGGAACCATAAAGGATCAAGGCCCGTAAGCCGGCAACGTTCTTGGTAAGACAAATGTCGGTGTTCCGCGGCTAAAATTCTCTTGGTAAAAAAGTGTTGCACGGATTCTATTTTCTTCCGCTCAGTAGCACGCATGAGGCTAAATAAAAACGAACAGTATTCCAGGCCAGGTCTAACGTGCATGTTGTAAAGGCGCATTCTGATGTCCCTAGTTTTAAAGTTTCGGAGGATAAACCCGGTCGTTCTGCGTGCTTTGGAGACTATCAAGGCACAGTGCTCCGAGAGATTGAGACTCTTGGAGTATGATATGCCCAGATCTTTTATAACCCTGGGCACATTTATGGAGTGACCTTCAATATTTAGTAGAGGTTGGTGGTCGTCGCCAACCACCATGACTGAGCACTTATGCCAAGAAAGAGAAAGGCGCCATGTGCGGCACCACTGGGCGAAAGCCTGTAGATCGCTCTTTAGGAGCTCAAGCACGATGTCACGATCTGCCGGCTTATATCGATATGCAACTTTAAGATCATCGGCATACATGAAAGGCTTACCATTCTGAAATAAATGGGGTACATCATTAACGAAAAGGCAAAATAAAAGCGGGCCGAGTACACTACCCTGAATGACTCCACTCCTCACACGTGTGGGGTTGGAGATGGTATTGGAAATCTTAACTCGTTGTGTACGAGTGCCCAGGTAAGAGGATATATAATTCAAAAGTTTGCCACCTATTCCGAAAGAGGACAGTTTCAACAGAAGAAGAGCATGGTCAACACGATCAAAAGCCTTAGTGAAATCGAAATATACAGTGCAAAGTGCAAAACCATTGTCCCTAGATTGGAAAACATAGTCAAAGAAAGAAAGCTGACAGGTGTCACAAGATCGAGCTTTAAGAAATTCATGCTGAGCAGCACTGAGCAGGTTATTCACTGTTAAGTGACATATAATTTTATCTTTGATCAATGTCTCTAATATCTTCGAAACTGCGGGGAGGGTGTTTATTGGCCGAAAGTCATCAAATGATGTAGATTTGCCGTGCTTAGGAATGGGCAGAATGTGTGATTCCTTCCACAAGGTAGGATAGGTTTCAGTTTCGAGAGCAAGATTAAATATTTTGCATAAGAGGGATGGGAAGATCGTGTTTGCATCGGCTTTTAAAATGCTTGCTGGGACACCATCAGGGCCTGGACTATAAGATTGACGAAAACGCCGAATCGCAACAGTCACATCCCACAGAGTGAAAGTTATGGTTTCTAGAACTGCCCCGGTCAATGGCTGAATGGTCGGAAGCGGAGTGGTCGAGTCTTCAACGAACGTTTTGGACAGGAAATCATTGAAGCTATAAGCGGTTAACTGGGCATCAACTATGGGATTTCCGAGAGCGTCTTGGAGGATGGGAGGCTGCGTCTTTCTATGAGTTCGTATTTTTCTAGAGAAAAGTTTCGAGACATTTAACGAATGGTTTTCGGTAAAGTGGACCTCTTCGGCTAGCTGGTTTTCTTCAGACAATCTCTTAGCTCGATCAAAAATATCACGAATCATGGGCAGGACAGAAACATCGTTCTGAAGATGGAAACGACGATAAAGCCTGCGCAATCTGCGACGAAAGGGTAAGGGTAGGAAAACCTCATCCCCAACATTAATAATTTTCTTACGGGGGACAAAACGAGAAATAAGCGGATCCAAAATTTAGTACAGATTTGCAGTGCAAACATTTACATCCGAACTAAGGAAGAAATCATTCCAATCGTAGAAATTAAGGTGTGTTAATAATTCGGTTGAGCGAGTTGATCGGAAATTGCGGAAAAAGCTATACTTTGGGGACAACGTTTTGTCAGCCTCGAATTCCAACGTTGAAACAACTATGTCATGGTCTGAGCCCCCCAGCGGACCTAGGGATGACACCGACGATGGCATGCAGCCGCTACAGAAAATTAGGTCGAGTATGCTTGAGCCTCGGGTGGGAAAATCGACAACCTGATTCCACATCCCAACATCTACAGCCTCAAGAATGTCTTCGAACCTTCTTGGGTCTGAAGGCGGAGACCAGCGGACTTCGGGGAGATTAAAGTCACCCGCAACCAATTGATACTTAAAGCTTGAATCGGCCGCAGCATGAAATGCCTGTGAGAGTAAACGATCAAAATTGTCGTTGGCGTTGGGAGGACGATAGACGCAGCCAACGAGTAAGGAGAACTTATTTTTTAGTGCAATCTGGAGCCAACAGCTGCCTTCTACTACGGAAAAATGCGGGAGGTCCAACGGCAAAAATGTAAGTGTTTGCTTAGCGTAGACGCAGCTGCCCCCACCACGGCCATCTTGGCGATCATTTCGGATGAAATTATAGCCTAGAAGCGAGAGTTCGGAGTCAGCTACGGAGGCTGATGCCCAGGTCTCAGTTACTAAGACAATATCTGGACAATGGACGAACACCAGAGTCTGAAGCAAAGGCATCTTATTAAGCAAGGATCTGGCATTTAAAACAAAAAGTTTGAAGGGAAAGGCTGTTTGTTTCTGAGGGAATTGGGCTACATCGTCCAGTTCTGGGCTGCCCACGGAGCAAATGGTCCGGATGCAACCATCCGGTTTTGCAAAAAATTTTGTGGCATCGAAAACTTCTGACGTGGATAAAAAGGGGTAGGACTTGGGGGAGGGAATGACGGGCAGGTGAACTGGTAACCATTGTTAGCTAACTTATTTTCAGCTGGAAATCCGCGGGGCAGATACTGCAACGTATTCCCGCCGGAACGAAACTGAGGATAGGATGAATAAACTGATTCAGTATGGACATTATCATGAGGAATAAATTGGTAAAACGGCCGTGGAGGAAACAAGTTAGGGGGTGGGGGACGCATTGTTTCCAGTGGAGCAAGAGTTTTTTTAAACGGCGGAATAATCGGCATATTCGGCCTAAATGCCTCGATATGAGGGCTGGGGGGCAGTTGCGAACCCGCTACGTTTTGAGTCGGGGTATTTGAGGCACTGTTAGCCGAATGTGGAGGAAAAGATTCTACATTGGTGCTGGATTTATTGAGTGTCCGAGTGGCTAAGACAGCAATTGGATTTGACTTTGACTTAGACACATGCTTAGGCTTACTAGGGGTTGCTGGAGGAGTCGATAGAGGCGTGTTTATACCAGGCGTGATGGTGTGTTTAAAGAGCTCAGCATTAAAAGTAGTCGAATTCCCTACGGAATTGACTATGCCGTGATGTGCAGATGCCGCAGATGGTGTTGTAGGGGACTTATTCAGACTGACAGTAGGTGTCATTATCTTGGTGCTGGTTTTTGCCGAATTTAATTTATTCAGTCTTCGCTGCAGGGGTGTGAGGTCTGACGAAACGGAGCAGCGCCATTTACGGCAGAAGTCTCTAATTATCTCCCTACTCGACAAGATAAAATCGACTTCTATCATGGAGAAAAGGGTAACTAGTATCGGCGCATTACGGCTAAGCGAGCGAAGTCGCTTAGCTTGTGCGACACTGAAACTCAAGCCACAACTTTGTAGGGACACATGCGCTCCCTCCATAGCAGATAAGTGGCTCGGAATGTTTCGCAGTACGAAATTATGCTTGCGCTTAATTCTTTCCTCAGTTTCCGAACTGATTACCCCAATAAGTTTAAAAGCTTGTTCAAGCACTTTTTCAGAAGTGCTGTTTATGTCGCTATAAATCAACTGGTCGACTATTTCGCTGGCTGATGGCCTGCTACGACTAGCAGAGGCGTATTTTTGGACGACTGAAGCGTCAAGAGGTTCTACATGTACTAAAGGGATTTGTGAGTTAATCAGATCTGCGGACGGCAAGAACATACGCTGGCACCTGCGATGTCTTCAGTCACGATTTTAGCACCCAGAGACGGTGGGGAGGCCGCAAGCTTTCGCCGTTAAGCACGTGCTCTGCGGGGCATTACAGACAGGAAAAGTTTTTCGTTACAGAAGAAGGGTCAACACGTTGCCAACGTACGAAAAATCGCACTTAATAGCAAGTGTTACTGTTATTTAACTACGAAAAATAGAAAGAGATAGTAGGGAAAGGAGTCACTACAAAGGTTTTTTACAAAATACGACTATTTTGCAAGACTGTCGAACACAACTGGGAAAAATTATATCTTGTATTGAAATGCGACTTTTAAAAGGGGCTCAAGTAAAAAACAGGCATTAGTTGCTAAAGAATATCCAGATAAATGCAAAGCTTCACTTATCTTTGAAATTGAGCTGCGCGCCTTGACCTCTATAATCAACATTCTCCATAATTCATTATATACAATCGGAAGTCCTCGTTATAATTTCCACAGCGAATATAAACTTACGCACTTATCTAAACATTCATGGACACGCAGCAATTTTCGGCAGTAGGATGACCAGGATCGGCGCTTCGTTTGAAGGAAGACCTACTGAGATGGCCTTGACATCCAAGATCGACACCCACTCTCTTTATAATTGCGACGAAGGGCCGGAGAGGAACTCCAAAAGTGCAATTACAACTACCTCTGTCGGATACGAGGACGAATCTCATATATCCCGCTAGCAGTCCAAAAAGTCAGTTTCTAAGGAAAATTGAGCAAAAGAACAATGATGGGCAAAGTGCAATTGACAGGGCTGGAGCCAATAAGGCAACGATTGAAACGTTAAAACGGTCAAAAATACAATTTGTGAAAAATCTGAATGTACAGACGCGGGTACCCGTAACGACGGGATAATAATAGCGAAACCTCGGATTCCTTTCGAAGACAACGAGGGCGAGCCATCAGCTACTCTCAGCTATTTCGCGTGGCCAGTAGAACCCCTAGTTGAATGTGAGGAAACAAACTCATGGCAAGACGGAATGAGAAAATATCGCAATAGGGGTATTAAATCAAAACCGACTCTGGTGGATTATGCGGGGCCTTCAGCTGACAGTGTGGCCAGAACTAAAAAAAGATCCCATGGATCACCAGATCTGTGTAATCGTCCAGAGCTTATTCGAGTCGGATGTTCCTACCCCAAAGGAGGGGATTTCCATCGGTCTCTATATTTTTCGACACCTGCTGAACAATAAGTTTTATTCGAAAGAGAATGTAGCCATTCGCGCAGACCGCAGGATCAGCAAAAGGATTAGTGAAAAATCAGATGCTGTGCGACCACGGCTTATTAAGATTGTTTTGGACAGCTAATAAGAGGCTGATTTGCTTTTTTCTCGGAAAATCAACCTCCAAAACCCTCAGAATGTTTTTTTGCTACCAGACTACTCTACAGGGGAGTGCCTGAAACGCCGCTACTTTGTGGCGGAAGTGAAGAGAAGATTTATAGCTGGATGAAGCAGCTTGGATGTTTTCAGGGGACAAGTAATACAGAGAACGCATTATTACCCTGGAACCAGCCGGTAATCATGATGGCAGAAATAATGTAGTATTGGAAAACTCAAGCCAAACTGAACTAAGCACTGTCGAACGCCCAGATCCTCTTTTAGAATCTAAAAGGACTGAGAATACGGATAGCCGGTACGTCTCCCGATGTTATAGCAATAACAGAAACGTGGCTATCACAGACCGTCGGTGATGGAAACATAGTCTTATCCGGATACTAATTGTTAAGGAGAGACAGAAGTGTTTACTAGAGTGGGGGAGTTTTCATGTACATAAAGATCAGCTTAGCAGTATGTGAGAGGACCGACAAGGTTACTGACGACACTGAGACAAATTGGCTGACAATAAAGGCACGGGGGTCGCAGGCTTTCGAGGCTGTGACTATCTGCCGACAACCTCGGAGGGGCCCCTACTCTGACACTTGTCTGCTGTTGGACAAAAAAGAGAGCGGCAGTCGACCGAATGTTGCTCTCGTGGAAGACTTTAATGCACGCAGCATCCAATGGAGAAGTAAGCATGCGGAGTGCTCGAGGTATACTTTCGATCACCGTCTCCTAAAGACAACACCTTAAGATCTTCTCATACTGCATGTTCAAGTTCCAACTAGAGCGCGTGAAGGGCAGCATGCCAATGGTTTGGGCTTCGTCCACACCAAAGATCCTGACGGTATAGACGAGGCATATTGCCTACCTCTGCTTGACCGAAATGATTGTGCCGTACTTTTGTGAAAGTACGGACATATTCTGCACCCTATGTAATAAACTAAACGAGGCCGAACATATGGCAAGAG
>CACRXP010000949.1:22510-32844 GCA_902702965.1 Spirometra erinaceieuropaei | reverse complement strand
ATAAATATTTAGCCTTTGTCTTAAGTAAAATTCTGCAAATACAAGCCTATTCTTTAAGCATTCTCGGTTGCCACTTCCCTTTTGATTTTTGTTATACTGTGCCTTTTGACTAGTAGTCGCGTTTCGCAATTTACATTTTGTGCATTCGAACGGTCTCCAACCACGTACATATGTTTGAATTCGACTGGAATTTACTCGTCTTCCCAAGTTTTGACATTTCGACCACCCGTTTCTACCCAGAGTTACGCATTGTCGAAATAAATTGAGTAATCCGATTAAAAGTGCAAGTAATCTCCGCTTTCACGGATCCCATTGCCGGTGATATCTTCATCTTTCACTATGGCTCTCAGGAAACCACAATCCGGAGTTTAACAAAGCATCTAGTCGGTTTAGTTCAGATGACTACGAATACCGGCTCCATCGTGCTTCCGAAGCTAATCTTCCGTCGACGAAGTGCTCGATAACCGGCAGAGCTCGAAGACTACTTAGAACCTGTCTGCGAAGGCTAGTCGTTCTTTGCTCCCAATTGCCATTTTATACTGAATTCCGGTTGGAAAAAAGCTTAACTTTGTGCTCAGTAAAGTAGCCACTTAGCAATTGAAGTCGCCCATTATAAATTAATACAACCTCAAAGATATCTTGCCAGCATGGGGAATGCAAATTTCCACGACTTTACTATGTGTGACAGAAGTCCGCCCCACCCGGGAATCGAACCACGGTCCACTCATACGATAACTGACGCCCTTGACCGCTCGGCCACGCTGGGGCCGTTCCGAAGTTCACGAAAAATATATACTTAGGAAAAGGCGACCTATCACTTATTTGTAAACCGTTTTCTATTTCCTGTGATAAAAACTTGCCGGAAATACTCAACTCGCTCTCAGCTGGACGTGATGGGCCACTGACCATCAACCCTGAAGAACGCAGTTCACTGCTGATGTCAGCCACAAATAAGCTGGATACTGACATGTCGAAACGCTGTGATGGATGTCGAGAACTCACCACCAGAGTTTTGAAACTAGAAGTAGACGTCGATCTCCTCACTGAAATAATAGCGTCACTTCTTCAGTTTAACAAAATTAAACCCCCTGAGCAAGATACAAAGGACATGAAAAACACCAACGAGCCGGACTACATGAACCTCAAGAAACCGGTAAAAGGTTATAGACGTCGCGTTCCGCAAAACAAGAGGCAACGCACGAAGTAACTAGACAAGTCTTCGGACTCAACCGAAGTGGACGGATATAAATACGACAGACAGAGATGAAACTGGCGCTCGCATTTCCATTAATTTGACAAATCTGGATCATGCAGAGTCTGTCTGCACCAAAACAAAACAACGATCGACAACCCCAAAAAAACCTGAAGAAAGTAATCGTATGGACTTACGTACGCCAAGAATGAGCGTTAGCATCTTGTCCTTCACATGCCTATCAGGCTATAATGCAAAAAGTCAGGTGAGGCAGCCAAATAAAGACGTTACAGCATATATCACGGGCGCGAGCAACTTATCAAATGATCTGGATACAGCAATAAAGGCAGTCCCAGAGTCTGAGACTCAATCTACCGCCGGCAAAAGAGGGCAGGATAAAACCACCGGTTTTTCCCCGACAGATCACGTTGTGTGGTAGTACAAGGAGTTCCTGAAGCACCTGGTGATACCCCGAAAGAGAGGGTGAAACACGATCTGCTGACATTCCAAAACCTACTCAATTACACGCAAGAACCCGGTGAGGTTGTCGAAATCCAAAAGATTTTCCGTTTGGGACCTTTAGTAAGAAACAACGCAGACAAACTGCGGCCGAGACCACTGAAAGTCGTATTGGGAAACGAACAACAAGCAAATCTCATCTTGTCGCAAAAGTCCAGGCTCCGAAACAACCATCGTGGAGCGTTTTTTCAGCCAGACTATCACCAAATCGAACGAATAAAAATGAGGACTCTTGTAGCGGAACTGAGAAAACGTCAGAGCGAGGGCGAAGTGAATCTGAAAATGGCAAACAACCAAATTGTAAAAATAGAGCGTTCCTTCTTGTGGAATCATCCGGTGACGTTGACGGTAACAGCACCGGCCCTCGGTTCCGACAAAGTTCAGTAAATTCCCAATCGACTAGTCGACATGGTATGCCATGTGAAATATGCACTAATATCCATCAGTCAAAAGCAGCAGCAAACAATTTCCAGAGATCTAAACAGCCGAATAACATAAAAATGATATACACAAATGTGCAGAGTTTATTCAACAAATTGGATGAAATAAAACTCACCGTGGCCCATTTCCAACCCGACTTGATAGCTTTAACAGAAACATGGTTAAATGCGCAGATAGAAGATGCGGAAATTATGCTAGATGGTTTCCAGATTCTCCGAATGGACAGAAACGAACGAAGGGGTGGGGGTTTGCGATATTTATGCGAGATGGCATCGACTACGTCAGGGTTGAGTCTTCCCCATTTCGGCACATTGGTTGTGAAATACTCAGTTGTTACTTGAAGGTGCCGAACCATTCAAGCCTCCATATGGCCCTGGTTTACAGACCGCCAAGCCAGCGAACGGATGCGGACGATGCACTTATCACGGAGATAAAAGAAATTTGTCGAAGCAAACACATAATGCTACTTGGTGACTTCAACTGTCCAGGCATAGAGTGGGATTTGATGCACTGCACGCGATCAGAATACTCTTTCGAACAGAAATTTATGCAACTGATCACAACTGAGTTCCTTACCCAACATGTTAAAATGGACACTCGATTCATGGATGGACAGCAGTCCAGTTGTTTGGACCTCATCATCACTAGGGATGATAGTTGCATTCTCGGATGGGAATCGCACCCCCCCCCCCCTTGGCCGAAGGGACCAATGCGTTATTGTTTGGGAGCATAGTCATTTTTCCGCACCCACACTTCGAACTGCCGAGGAAAGAAATGTATGAAAAGGCGATTATTTCCCAATGAAAAATCTGCTACAGAAGGTGAACTGGAATGCAGCACAAAGACCTGACCCAGAAAGCGATTGGCTCTTCTTAAAGAACATAATGCGGCAGTTGGTAGAGAGCTGTTGCCCACTGAAGAGGAAACCGCGCACATCCCGACTAGAGTGGGTGACGTCAGAAATAAAGAAGAACCTTAAATTGAAAAGGGAGACTTTGGAAAAAGTACGCCAGATGTCAGCAACCAGAGCATTGCGCTGACTTCAAAACACAGAAGAATGTATGTCGGAATCTGTTGAGGAGGCAACAGGCACAATTTGAATCAAAACTTTTAAAAAATATCCCGCAAAATTCAAAAAATTCTTTGGATACGTGAATAAGGCGAAACGCAACCGGGACTGCATTCCCCGTCTAAAAGATCGCCAGGGAAATACGTTGTCTGAAAACTCAGATAAGGCGAATCTGTTGTCCGACTTCTTCACGTCTGTGTATACTGAGGAGCCGGCTTTTGATGAAAGAGTTTACCCCCAAATTGTCAAAACAGACAGTACAATTAACACGGTGGACTTCACAACAGACACGGTAAGGAAAACTCTGAGTCAACTACAGCCCACTAAATCCCCTGGTCCGGACGGAGTGTTCGCAAAAGTTCTGAATGAACTCTCAGACCAACTGGCCTCTCCATTATCCAAGATCTTCAAAACTTCGATGGAGAACGGGGCTTTGCCTACCGACTGGAAGAAATCAAATATAAGCCCCATTTATAAAGATGGCGAGAGAACAGCCCCAAATAGTTTCAGACCAGTGAGTCTCACTAGCATCTGTTGCAAGTTGATGGAAAGAGTAATAACAACGGAGCTGATGCGGCACCTCGAAGAAAACAACTTGCTCAGTCTTCATCAGCATGGATTTCGAAGGGGTCGATCATGTCTGACCAACCTCCTAGTATCCATGGAGAGCTGGAAGAAATCAACTGACATGGGCTTATCAGTCGACGCCGTGTCCATTATCTTCAAAAAGGCTTTTGACAGTGTTCCACACAAACGACTTATATTTAAACTACGTCAAGTGGGTGTGAATGGAAATCTTTTGAAATGGCTAGCCGATTTTCTTACGGGCAGATCTCAGCGTGTGTGTATTGGCAACGCTAAATCGGAATGGGCATCCGTGCACAATGGCGTTCCGCAGGGAAGCGTTCTGGGTCCAATTCTGTTCTTAATATATGTGAACGACTGCCTGGACTGTCTGAACTGCGAGCGCGTAATGTTTACCGACGATCTCAAATTGTGGAAATCAATAGAGTAGCCGGAAGATTCTGTACAATTACAAGACAATTTAAATCGCTTGCAGAAATGGTGTGATGAGTGGTGTCTTAGCCTCAATCGTACCAAATGCCAACTTATCCGATTACGTTCAATCCACAGGAGGCCGTTGAGATTTGAACCTCAGTACTTTATAGGAGGTCACCAACTTGAATCAGTCAACGAGTTAGGAGACCTCGGTGTGTGGAGGACGTCAATTTTCAAACCATCGTCTCACTGCGCCAAGGTATCAAAGAAAGCTATGGGTATTTTAGGCGCGATTAGAAGATCCTTCGTCAATTTTGATGTAGAACTTTTCGGTCGAGTCTTTGGCGCATGCGTTCGACCAATGTTGGAATATTGTGTCCAGGCATGGTGTCCCTGGACGAAAAAAGATTACACCCTACTGGAGAACGTACAACGTAGAGCGACCAAGCTGGTCGGCGGATTAAGTACCTTGCCTTATGAGAGAAGGCTGGAGAAGCTAAAAATATTTCCTCTTTCTTATAGGCAGTACAGAGGGGATATAATCATGGCCTTCAGGATCGTCCAAGGGCTAGACTGTGCTCTTCAGTTCGACGACTTCTTCGAACTGGCGCGGACGACAAATCTCCGAGGGCACCCATACAAATTGAAGACGAAACATGCCAGACTCGATTTGCGGGCCAAATTCTTCCCCCACCGGCTGGTTGAGGGATGGAACAAATTGCCGATCTCCGTTGTCTTAGCGGAAAACGTCGAGACTTTCAAAAGGAGACTAGATAAATTTATGCATGATGGTCAAACATTTACATGATATCAATGACTGGCATAACTGCTATGTAGATATCTGAATGTTTTTTTTCATATGTCTATCTGTAAATAGGGTTTTTTAAGGCTCTGCCTCTATCCCTCATATATACTGAATTATACACCGTAAAGCTCTCGCTGAGATTCGGCTACCAGATCTGTCAGAAGTTTTAATTAATTGTAAATTACCTCGAGATAAGATGACAGAAAAAGTCACAGGCCGGCGAAGGCTTTCGGGCTCTGTTTTTAGGCATGGCCCAATTAAATCCAGGTCAGAAAGCATTAATAGCCATTCGTCGCCCGTCGGTAGTGATAGGAAGCTCGATCTGCCTGAGCTTTACAATTGCAATGATTTTGTGCTGAGATTTGGCACTATGTTCTCAATTCGGGGAAGATAGTTTGACGGGAATATCTCCGACGGTCTCTCTCATGAATGCAAACGCCTTCACTCACTCGTTCAGCTAGTTGCTAGTGAATCAAGTGACAGATAAAAAAGAGTTGACAAGTCCTTGTTGGAAAATGTCCCTCGATCTGCATGACCAGTCCATGTTGCGGTCGATTTCCTGTACTCGTGTGGATTCCGCTATAAAATAACGGATGCCAAGCGCCTGTCTTGCCGCAGCAAAGAACCGCCTGTTTTATTTAAGTTGTTTTCACCAATCGAGGCTAATTCAATCTTTGCCCGCCAAGATTGTGTTTCTGCGCATCTCGTTAATGGGAAATTTTCCTTTATCATGATCTTGCCCGCATGGAGCGTAGAATTTGGTCCATATTCTCACCTAAACCCTCATCTTCTCAGTCAAATGCTCACAAACCCGGTCATAATACAAGTGGCCGTGAGGATTCAGCTTAGCCTACGCCTGAGATATCTGACTCCCTCCTCCACCTTACTCCTACGCTTCCCTCTCATTCAAGCACTTAACGCCTTCGTCTGTCTTCAAATTAACAACAGCCCCAGTTGTCGTCCCTACTTCGCCTCATAGCCCTCCTAAAACGCATAAAAATAATCCGCCTACATCGAATGGGCCAATAGCTCCGCCACTTCAACAGGGTCCTCCGAGTTCTCCATTTAGGTCAGCCGCTTGAAGAATACCGGAACATAGCACTAAAAACAATCAAATTTATGAAAGTCAGCATCATTGATCAACGTAGAACTGATAGTGTTATTCTTTCTTTCCTCCCTTTCTCTTTCCCATCAGCTTTGTCACCTGACGCTGAATATCACTTAAGGAGCTAAAAAATAACTTCTCTCCCAATAAAAACCCTGAATATTAGTTATGCGTAAGTCTATATTAAGGCCCTATTAAACTTCGGAAACTGTGCGGCCACGACGTCTGAAAATTGTTTTGAACAGTAAAGAGGAAGCTAGCTTACTTCTGTCCAGGAAAAGCAGCCTCCGAAACTCTCACAATGAAGTTTTTTTCAGCCGGACTATTCTCCAGTGGAACGTCTGAAACGCCGCGAATTGGTAACGGAGTTAAAGAGGAGACTTGCAGCGGGAGAGAGCAACTTGGCCATTTTCAGGGGACGAGTGATACAGAGGAACGCGATGTTGTTTTGGAATCAGCCAGTCATCATGATTGCGGCAGCAACATAATATTGGCAAACCCGAGACAAACCGAACGAAGCACTGTCGAATGATGCAAACTAAAATTCCTTTACACCAATGCTCAGAGCCTGTTTTCCAAGCTTGACGAACTGAGAATACAGGCAGCCGATACTCTTCCCGATGTTATAGCAATAACAGAAACGTGGCTGTCAGAGGACGTTGCTGATTGCGAGGTAGCATTAACAAGATACCATTTGTTTAGGAGAGACAGGAGAGGCCACCGGGATGGAGGAGTTGCCATATATGTCAAGAGCAACTTAGCAGTGTGTGAGAGGACCAACAGGATTTCAAACGACACAGAGGCAATTTGGCTGACTATAAAGGCGCGGGGATCTCAGTCCCTCGAAATCGTAACCATCTACCGGTCCCCGCAGGCGGATCCCGGCCCAGATACTTGTCTTCTGAAAAGCATAAAAGAGATCGCCAGCCGACCAGACGTTGTTCTCATGGGGGATTTCAATGCACCCTGCATTCAATGGAGCGATATACATGTGAAGTGCTCGATGAATACCTTCGATTACCATCTACTAAAGACAACCCTAAAAGCTCTACTCGCGCAATATGTCCTGTTTCCAACTAGAGCTCGTGGAGGGCAACAGGCCAGTTGTCTGGACCTCGTTTTTACCAAAGATCCTGACAGTATAGACGAGGTGTACTACCTACCCCCGCTCGGTCGAAGTGATCATGCAGTGCTTTTATGGGAGTACTTGCTGTATTCTGAACCGTGTACAAAAGACAATACGAGACCAAATATATGGAAAGGGGACTTTCGCCAAATGAAAGCTGAGGCATCACAAATAGACTGGGATGTTCTCTTCTCCGGAAACGTTAACGAGGACTGGAATTTATTCAAGCATCGTTTACTGCATCTAATGAAGAACCACTGTCCCTTATCAAAGCCTAGGACATCCAACCGCCCTCAGTGGCTAACATGAGAACTCAAAAGGGAGATCAACAAGAAAGGAAGGTTATGGAAGAAATTTCGCGAGAACAACAACAATGCAGCGTTTACGGAATACAAAGTTCAAAGAAATAAGGTGAAAAGTCTGATTTTCAGGAGGCGACGAGATTTTGAGAGTAATTTGCTCCACCGAGCCGTTAAAAATCCGAGATTGCTTTACAGCTATTTGCGGAAAAGCACACGTAACAGAAATCCCATTGCTGTAATGAGGGGTGATGACGGCTTGGAGATATCGGGCAGTACAAATAAGGCTGAGCACTTTTCTCAATTTTTCCGATCCGTTTTCACAAGAGAAGCAGAATTTACCCGATCTAATTCTGAGAACATGAGAGATCCACTATCGAAAATATTGTGTTTCGAGAAGAAGCGATTTTGGAAGAACTGAAAAGCTTGAAGGAATGTAAATCTCCCGGTCCGGACGAGATCCCAGCAAAGCTGCTCTTTGAGCTTGCCCAACAGCTGGCCAAACCACTATCCTTTCTGTGCCAGAAATCGTTTGATGTTGGAATTCTTCCCACAGACTGGAAGACGGGCCACATTACACCCCTTTACAAAAGCGGTAGTCGTGCTCAGGCGACAAAATACAGACCCGTCAGTCTGACATCAATCGGTTGCAAAGTGATGGAGAAAATCATCAAAAAGGAGTTGATGGCTTACTTGGAAACCCACAACCTCTTGTCCAATACACAATATGGTTTCCGTAGGGGAAGATCATGTGTTACGAATTTGCTATACACAATGCAAAGTTGGACACGGGCACTGGACGCAAAACACACCGTGCGTGTTGCCTATATTGATTTTCGGAAGGCGTTTGACAGTGTTCCGCACCAGCGTCTCCTACACAAGTTAAGAATTATGGGCATCGGTGGCAAACTTCTCAAATGGATCCAAAATTTCCTTGTCGGCTGCTCCCAAATTTTCTGCGTAGAACAACAGCAATCAAGGTGCACATTCATAGAGTGTGGGGTCCCACAAAGCTCGGTGCAATATTATACATGATTCAACGTTGCTTTGACATCCTTGATTGTGACTTACCATTGAACGTTTCTTACTCCTGGTATATATTCATCTTTTCCAGCTCCTGGTCTAGACAATTATGACAAGCCTCCTGAAAAACACGAAGGAAATGGGCGACAGCCCTTTTACAGATGGCCAGATAGACTGACAACAACCAACTAGAAAACACCCAAATTTACCCAGCTGGAAAATACTTTCAAGGTCAGGCCGACATAAAAGTTCTTCAATTTTCATGAAGGACATATTATTCATGTCCCCAAAACTACCAAACTTCAGACTTCAATTTTTATACTGCACATATCGTTCTTTCTTTAAACTTTTGAGATTATTTTTCTTTGGAACTCAGGTTTTTTAGCTTAAAACAAACTCTCAATTCGCGCCCAATTGGCTAAACAGACGCCCACAACAAATGAAGTCAAAGTGCAATCGAAATGGATGAGTTCGTTTTAGGTTTTTTCCTGAGTCCGTAGGGGACTAACAGTGTCTAAAGAGCACTTTAATAAACCTATTCTATTCTATCTGAGACATGGCGTCAGAACGGTGTGGTCCAAAAGCCAAATATAACTCTGATCCAAAAGAAGGTAGCATAATCTCATTCAGTGGTATGCTACCTTCTCTTTGGTTTACTGAGCCCTTACAGCCTACCTCATTTATAAACTCCGTAGGTTTAATTATACGCCCAAGTGATTCCCTGTCCCGCATACCAGTCACTTATCAAAGCCCTACTATCTATCTTGCAAATAGTCCTGCTGTGAATCGCCTTAACGCATTTGCCTTCCAACCTGGTTTCGGCTTCCCACAACCTAACGCCAACTGTTCTCGCGTAAGTCAGCCTAACTCCTTTGGCTTCCATCCTAGACCTGGTTTCCCACCTTTTAATTTTCATGGCTGTCTACACTTGTCCGCTGGTTTCTACCATCCCTCTAGGTTCCTCTTCCTCCCCCTCCTCTTAAAGGTAATTATTAACAAGCCTATCCCTGTCCTAACTCGCATAGTATTCTGGCGCCTGAAAACTTTAGCCCTATACCGTTTAGGTCACCCACTCGGCCTTTTCTTGCTGACTACCCATATATCAATAATTGTGGACTTATTGGTACTCGTTCCCCAAATAACAATAAATTACATCTTACATTTCTACCTTCAAATTTTTTTCTGAATGAGGTCGGCAATAGTCATGCTGCTCAAAACACAGTCAATATGATATTGTTGAATTTCAGGCCTGTTATAAACAAATCAGAGCCATTGCTCTCGAAAGGACGCCTGACATTATATGTATGACAGAATCCTGGATCCATTCTCTAATTCCTGACTCTTCCTTTCCTATATATGACTTCGATTTCTATCGTCAAGACCGCACAGCTAGATGTGAGAGTCGGTTGCTTTCTTTGTATTAGATCCTACCGAAAGCACTCTCCCATTTACCCGGTTACCCCTCATTAGCGGAAACCTTCTGCTGTGCATCTGTTCATCTCTCACCGCAAAGAAAGGCAATTATTGGATGTATCCACAATCCCCCAAACTCTTCAGCCAGAGCTGATGTACAACTTTGTGAAATCATTAAATTAGTTTCGGGATCTGCTTTCCATGTTAAGATAATAACTGGGAATTTTGACCTTTATGAAATAGACTGGGTTTCGAATATCTGTCCTCCTAGATTCCAACCTTTCCAAGATATGGCCAATTTTTCCAACTGGTCTTAACTTGTGCGCTCTCTAACAAGAGAAAA
>CACRXP010000948.1:170721-216666 GCA_902702965.1 Spirometra erinaceieuropaei | reverse complement strand
TCGAGACAGAAGTGACGTCATCATACACAGGCGTTTGACACGCCTCTGGCAGTCGTAATACATACAGCTGCAGAGGTCGGCTTAGGTCAGCATTGAAGACGCGGCGAAGGCCGATTGTTAAGCCCTTGGTCATTAGTCCGTAAAACGCATGTGTTTTACTTAATCAGCATGGGAGACTTGAGATCCCCCGAGTTCTCTTGCAAGTCCGTGTGAAGCTTGGTGGTTTCGGCATTTAGTGTGCTGTTTGAACGCAAATCTCTTAGTCAGTGAACGAACTGCGCTTTAAAGTTGCCCTTCAATGCCCTTTTTAACGATAAAAACAAAAATCAAAAAGGGTTCGCTACAGGTTAACTGCATGATAAATGTGGCGACTAGGTGCTGAGGATTTTGGGCAGCGCGGATAAACACCAAACTATCCGGTCCTCTTTTTCCCAGGGCCATATAAATGCGAAAACCAGGCTGCAACAAACACAGTAAATAAAACACAAACGCAACCAGCAACCAAATAAAGGGGAAAGACTGAAATATACATGCATATGCATGCTTATAAATGTGAAGGGAACAACATAGAAAAGAGTATGCGGCAGTGTACATCGGTAAAAACGAAAACAACACGTGTCTATCTGTTGTCAAATCAGCATTTGCACTAGGCTGCCACAGAGAGTGAAGCTGTTTCATGAACGAAGGAAAGTTGGCTCTCAGTGAGAGCGTTCTGAACCACAAACACTTGGCATCCAGCAAAGTAGCCACCTTATTACCAAAGTACCCAATTGTCGACTGATTTTTTGAACGATCACTGGAGAAACAACGACAATTTAAGTGGTCTTTTTGTGAACTGTTATGTCTTGTCTGACTCGAGCAACTGGCAAAGTCGAAACACATCACACTGGATTTGTTTATCAGTGTAGTCAGCCTCGTGTCCATCCAAAAACAATTAGGGACGTCTTGGCTGTGTAAGCCCCTTCAAACTTCTCTCGTGGATTACCATGCACTCTCGGAGGCAACCGTCCGCTGGCAGGCCGGTTAGTTGTAAATATGCCTAGTTGCCTCTAAACTGCGGATAAAAGTCTCGTCTCTTGCATTAAAATGCGCTTGACCGACAACGGACATTCTTTTACTCCAAACCAACTCGGTGGATACTCATTGGCGCGCACGCAGCGTGAATCCTGCGTCATCTGGAGATAGCCTACTTTCGGAGGACGAAACCGGGACTGTGGCTACCAATTGATCATGCCATTAAGGTTTCTCCCTATATTTGCACTTTCCTGCATATTCTCCCTTTTGGAAATCTAAAAATTTAACCGGGCTGTGTATTCCGTCTGGCAATTTGGAATCTCACAGACGCGCACATATTGAGGGGAAGAAGCTCACATGACGAGCGCGTAAGATGTGCTCTTCCGATGAGTTTAATCCGTTGTGATCAAAAACAGGGAAACAAAAAGTCACTCTATTTTCGGTCAGTCGAATTTCCAAAGATTCAAAAAAGAAAAATAGGAATTAGAATTTTACATGCTATTTGAAAATGCTTGCACAACAAGCAAATAACTGTCAATTCACTTTTTCGGGAATAACCAACCGACTACAAGCAAGACGTTTGCTTCAGGATAATTTTGTACATTCTACTTTAATAATTTATTCAATCCCATAAACCCGTCCTACATTTGGTAACGAACTCAACTTTTTTATGTTTTTTGAGGCAATAACACTAATTTTTGAATTCCGAAATCTCTTGTCTAATTGGCCACTTGCTGAAAACGTTTTTATTTAAATAGTGTTCGCAAAATTCTGATAAACCCCTCATTAATTCGGTAGTTAATGCACAGAGCAAAGATAACTCAATGTGCAAATGAGGCAGTTTGTAAACACTGTGAGCAATTAAAATGCGAATTGTTGTCGCAGTGGAGAAAATATAAGAGCGGCCTTCAGGTCAGAATAGCTCAACGTTCCAAAAATGAGGTCGGATGAGAAAAAAATTTCCCAGAGGGTGACAAACAATGTGGCCTCATGTTGTCCAGACTTTTGTTCTCCCTTGTGTCATGACTTGCGCATCGGACGAAACGCGTAACGACGAATGTCAAAAAGGAAAAAGCGATTTCAAGAAATGTTGGCCGATGTTCTGAAATCTGTCTTCAAGTAGGAAGGATTACTTAAGTGGGGGTGTAATACTGACCATCTTGCAACGTAATTCCGTAATATTTCAGACGCGCCAGAATGTTTGCTTTTAAATGAAGTTATTTCCGGCTGCCTGCAAAAGCTGCACTTGGTAAAAATTGACTTTTTAAATAGAATGCATTTTCTCCATCGATTTTCGATATTCTTGTTAACTCAATATATTTTATAGAAAATCACCATAATAATATTATCTCTTGTACCATCTGGTAGCAAATCACATCTTCTTTAAACTTCATACCCGACCCAAGGGCACCTTCTGACATAAAAAGCCATTCGATTCCCAAATAACTTGAACTCGATCTGCCGCTGTATTTTCATTAATGTTTTTAGTCTACAATTTGTATACTTTCCGCCTAAAACATATATTCCCTCATGCCATAAAGAAAACACTAAATTGGGCCCACAAAACGTTTCAAAGGATGTGGGCTATGTTGCAAACTTAATAAGAGGCATTATTAAACAGACACAATACTGTTCGAATGGATACTGAGCGGTCATAAAAAATCCCATCACTTGGAACTTTTAAAAACGGTTGATGTCCTGCTGTCGAGTAAGAAGTTTGAAGAACATATAATTTGCCACTAAATGAATGCGAAAAAATATTTTATGGGGTTTTTTGACATATGCTTAAGTTTACAGGGACGTCGAAAATCGATGGAGAAAATGCATTCTTCTTAGGTAGCCATTTTTTCCGATTGCGGTTTTTGAAGGTGGCAGAACAGAAGTCCATTTAAAAGCCAGCATCTTGTCGTGTCTGAAATACCACGGGATTTTTTCGCAAACTGACCAATATTGCAGCCCGCTTAAACAATCCTTCCCGATCGAAAATGCATTTCAGACTTCCGGTTAGCATTTTATAACATCGGTCACTGACTGTTTACGCCTTTTATTACAATATCGCGCGACAGATGCATTAAGAAAAATCGCTGAAAAGGTTATTATGAGTTTCGGTGACAGATAATGACTTGAATCCAACCCACTTCGTAGATGATGGTTTAACTGCCGAATATCTTTTAGAGCTCGCCTACCCCAAGTGACAAGAACTTAATTTAGTTTTAAAACATTTTGTAAGTTGAAACATTATCTTCCTATGGCCGTTCACCTGACGAGCTCTTCTTGGTGGCCTTTCTCACGGAACTTGCGGAGGTTAAATAGAGCCAAAAATTATTTATTTCAAGTGGAATGAACTAAAGGAAAATCTGCCACTGAAATTGTCTGTACATCTGTAAGTGGCCGGACAGAGTAATAATAGACAGTTGAAATTTTTCTTAACCTAAATAAGCCTGGACTAGTCAACAACGAGGAAGTCTGCGGAACATAACGAGGTCATAAAATTTTGCGAGTTCTTGTTCAGGGATGATGGTGTATCAAGTTTGGTTGGCCGACGGTTTCGATACATGGCTGGACGAATATATGTTGTAAAAAATTTGTATTTCTCAAGAATCACAACGGCATCTCCTGCGTTTTTTAGAAGCCTCTGCAAGCCAGAAATGTGTGAACATTTGGGACACGTGACCCACCTCATAGTGCCACAGTAAAGGGTTGATGACGGAAATAGCCGGATTCCCTCTCCCGTCCCCACCCTCCTCCCACATGGCTGACCACTGTCGCATGCTGCGCAGTAGAAATCTCGCTTGACAAGATCTCGCTGTAACCCGAACTCACTCACCCAGACAACTTCCATCCGTCCTCAAATCATGCTCACCCGCATGTCAGATCCAAATTCCATGTTCTGATTCACCCATCACGTCTTCTAACTAAACAATTTACTTTATTAATATGCAATGACCGTACGCAGTCGAATAAGAGGTCGCACTATTTTATAATCTCCTTAACTTCTGCATATTTTATTAACTTTGCCTTGTTCAAGAGGGTATGGTTAAAATAGCTAATGCCCCGGTTAAATCGTCCAGCGGATGTACAAGGGGAAGGAGAGTTTGGTCGTTCTATTAACTTTTTCAAGACTCGTTCTCTTCCTTTTTAAGAAATTATTTGTCTGAGAGAATTCTAAAACCTCGCTGTTGCCTAAGTTAAACACAGTTGCATTTGGGGAAGGACATATTCATCCATGATGCAAAGGGTTCACTCGACGAAAAAAGGATATGTTGACACACAACAGCGTATAGATATGTCCAGATGGAAGAGTTCAACAAATAAGAAAATACCTTCTTGTTTGGCTTTGGGCGTGAGAGGATGCATCCGATGAATTGCAGAACAGCGATTGGGCCCCCAAAGTACAAAAATGAGAAAGGCACACGCTGTAGAAGGGCCTCATCAGTAAAGTATCTGGAAGTAACCATAATTTACAATGGCGTTAGTTCAAACGTGGGGGGTTTTACCAAAAAAGATAAGAAGGACTGGAAACGAGCTTCTCTCCCATTTTCTCTTGTCAGCCCGCCATACCTGAAATCCAGGTTGCCAACCTGCGATTTAAAGGCGGATTTGGTCTTGAAGAAGAAGACACGACCGTTCGCCTGAGGTTCGGACCCCTGCTCGAACCCATCATCAGCGTGCGGCGTTTTTACAGAGGTAGCTGTACACAGGACATAGGATTGGCGGTTCTCCGTTTGGCTTTTCGAAAGTAGTCTGTCCTGTCCAGTATAACCGTCGTTATCGACCAGGGTCAACCAGTGACATGAAAAGAACGTCCCAATGCGGTCTTCCCGGACATACAGTTTACCATGGAGGAGGAAGAGAATAACCAGCTGAACTTTCGGAATGTCCTTGTATGCCGCAAACATTGCGGCGGTCTAAAGACCAAAGTGTCCAGGAAAGTGACAAATACGACGCAAGTACTGAACCAACCAATCGGCCATAAATACAATTTTGCGAGAACGCCCTCCTGGTGTGTTGAAATGCCCTGCAATGAGACGGAAGATAGGATTGCCGAACAACAATACCTCCAACGGATCTTCGAAGCTAATGGTTAATCGCGCAACTTCGTCAACTGGTGCATACGCAAAACGGACAAAAGGCCAAACCGCATGGGCCCCAAATCTTGGTGGGCGCTTCCGTATGTCAAGAGCGTTTCAACGCTGTCAGCCGCCTTCTCGCACCACTTGGGGTTGAAGTTACACGCAGATCGGAGACAACCATCAGGCGCTGAGTAAGTAAATGGAAAAACCCACTGTCACATCAAGAAACGTCTGCAGTCGTTTATCGGATCTGGTGCAGTTGCGGACAAAGCAACTGCGTCGGAGAAACCGAAAGACTGCTCCGAAAGCAAATGGGCGAACACGCTGCAGCAGTGTGGAGAAATGAAGCCAGCTCTCAAAATGTGGCTCATTCGACGAGTTACGGCCACACATTCAAATTCGACGATGCCGAAATTCTCGCTTGAATTGACAACCGCGTGAGCCGCGAGCTGCTTGAGTCATGGTTCACTGGCCAGTAGTCTATCAACAAGTGCAACGACCTTCAACTTCCATATTCGGTGCAGATGCTTCGCCTAAGAGTATTTAGCCATACTGGGAGCGCACTGTTCCCAACGCCAGTGGTGGTAGGTCAGATGGTCGCACAATCATCGTAAAAATATCCAACACCCCTGATGAAATTGCAGCAAGTAACGACGCGAATGTCGGCCATCAAACAGTAATCACACCAAAAGCAACAATCCTTGAGGAAGGGAAGAAGCCGTAAATTTTCATAGCCGTGTGGTAGCATGGCGACTGCGTCCTATAAATACTTCAGCCCCTTGTGGATGATGTGCCGCATTTGCTATTGTCTCTGCTGAAGGGTTCGAGCAGGAATCCGAAACGTCATGCGAATAAGACTCCTGTTCTAGCGATCGTGTCTCCTTCTTCACGACTGCTTTTTGGGACTCGTGTGTTTGCTTTTATTGACAGATTTGGTTTGTTTTTTAATTAACAGCTCTGTTGGCCGAGTCCCAGTCGTAGCTTCTTTCGACTGCGATCAAGAACATGCAAATATTCGCGAGATTTGACACTGAAATAAGGACCCCCTACATGACCGGTAACCTTGGGTCAAATTCCCTAATCTCAACATCAACCCCATAATCCTTGTCCTTGTAACCCCAACCCAAATCTATCCGGAATATAGCGCCAGGTCACCTGTTCTATGGGAGGCCCTTATTCCTACATTCTACAGTGTTCACACAACTGTCGTATGCATAGGCGTTTTATTTCTGCTCGGAGCTCCAATCTTTGGTTATCATGATTGGTCGTACGGACGAAAACACAATGATAGGGAGAAGTTGCTGGCAAAGTGTTTTTTGCCGTCAGACTGTTATAGCGTAACTCTTTGGCAGAAATGTGCAGGCCGGGGTTCGGAGGTAAGAAAAGGAATTTTTAGGCAGAATGATATTACCGACAAAGACAAGGGAGACTGGAATGGCCATTTCTGGCTTATTAGCCGTCGTCAGCCAGCCATACCCAAGCCCGAAGTGTGGAACACCCGAGCCTCGAACTCGCGACCTGTTGGTTTAGAAGTCAACGCCTCTACTCACCGGGCCACGAGCCCGTTGCCCTGTCGGTTTTCGATCGGGAATATACAATGTTAGGGGGCGCTCACCGATCGTTCATACGGAACTCACTCGTTCCGTTGTGCCTTAAGGGCTCTCTCTCGAGCCCAACCAGCAGCCGCGCAGCGGGAATATTTATTAGCTCGGGTATTATGGCTACCAAATGACTTTGCAGTTACGATGTTGCCTCGTCTTCCGTCGGTCAGGTTCTGTGATTGACGACAACGTGGATAATAAAGTGTCATTAATCGTTTAAAAATATGCATTTCAGTCAAATCCTACTAAAACCCACAAAAGTTCCTACTGAAGTTCCCACTAGAAGATGCCGCCTTTGGCATTGAAAATAATCTTAGGAAAACGCTTCTGGTTTCAGCTCTTGGAACATCAGCTGTTTTGCCAGTCAGTGGTAATACGTGCAGAAAACTTGTTCTTCTGACATTCCACTGCAAACAGGCTCTAACATCACTCCTGCACATTCGGTTGTGCCCTTCAAAGTAGGTAAACATAGTGAAACATTAGGTTTGGTCCTTCAATTCCATGTCACCCCTGTGCATCATAAAAAGAATATTGCGAACTGCGACAGATCTTGTGTCGTGACGGCCTGTTATAAGAAGTACAACCGCAAACGTCCAAAATATAGGCGGATGAACATTTCCTGCCACATAATAAGTAGAGCTAAATAGATGCCCTGTAAGTACGAACGGACTGGCTTCAGTCAGATAAGTAGACGACATTAAAGTGCCGTCTTTCGTGACGCAGCAAGGTGTTTATATCTAGACCTATGGGTGGTTTATCACTGTCTTTACAACACACATGGATATTTTGAGTGTAATCTTGAGTTCGAACGCTCATTTGTCAAGATTTGTGGTAGGAAAAACAGGCATAAGCAAGAAAATGTTTTCAGAGGCTGAATTGAAATTCTCTTGGATTGATTTTTAAGCTGTCGTATCTTCGCCTGTGAGGCCGGTGCATTGATAGGTATCTCTTATTTTCCCTCTCTAACGAAAGATTTTCTGACTACAAAAATCCCTGGAATATAGAAAGCAAGCGACGCTGGGTGAATCTCAAGAGATGCACTTGGAGAATGCGAATAAAAGAGGTATCAGGGTAAAAGCAGCCGTATTTTGGGTCTAATTGGCAGTGAATTGGAGTTGTGTTGCAAAGAGTGCTGAGTGGCCCGTATCCCAAACATCTGTGAAGCTTCAAGGCCGACAGAAAATCCAAAAAAATAGATAAGGACTCAAAATAAAATTCAATGTTATTTAAACAGAACTAAACAAGCAGACATCATGCGGAACCATTCAGTTAAAATCACGCAAAAGTGTTTTCACCAAATGAAAAGTGAGCAGACTCGAACTTCCAAAAGTAACGAAAGGTCGGTTTCTCGACCTGCAACATATGAAGTATGGGGCGCTGGTTGCTGATTTAACTTCCCGGACCAGTGTTCTCGTAGCCGAGTCTTTAGTATAACTTTAAAAGCTCTAGACAGTAAACTTCCGGGAAGCCAGCAGTGTCCCCTAACCGCGCGGCTGGCTCCTTAGTAGTTTACAGTCCAACAACATTCGAAACGCTAACCCATGATTAAGTAAAGTTGTTAGAAAGAATATGAGTAAGCAGGCATATGATGTGCATGCTCTGTGGCGAGATAAAGTATTTTAATAAACGTGATGAATATTAATCAAAGTCGATAAGGCTTCAGTCCGCAAACGATGAATTGAGATACGGTTCACAAGCAACTGTCTGCCTTACAGATGACCTTTACAGCTTTTCCTCCTCGATAGTACTGCGCCAAATGCTTGACTTTTGCTTGACAAACATCAAGGGACGATGATTGTGTGTTCGAGACACACATGTCAAAAATTAATCAGAAGAACTTCGTATTTGTCAGAGAACGATAATTATGTTTATTATGACAGTGGGCGCTCGCCGATCAGGTTACGGAACATGCTCGTTCCGTTGTGCCTTGGGGCTCATACTTAAACCCTCGCAGGCAGTCGCACAGCGACTAGTAGTAGACATAGATGAGATGATACCGACAAAGACAAGGGAGACCGGAATGGCCATTTCTGGCTTATTAGCCGTCATCAGCCAGTCATACCCAACCCCAAGTGTGGATCACTTGAGATTCGAACCCGGGATCTTTGGTCATGGAGTTGAACGCTCTACCATTGAGCCACGGGCCCGTTGTCCTGTCGGTTGTGATCGGGAATATTAATTATGACAGTGGGCGCTCGCCGATCAGGTTACGGAACATGCTAATAAGCCAGAAATGGCCATTCCGGTCTCCCTTGTCTTTGTCGGTATCATCTCATCTATGTCTACTACTAGTCGCTGTGCGACTGCCTGCGAGGGTTTAAGTATGAGCCCCAAGGCACAACGGAACGAGCATGTTCCGTAACCTGATCGGCGAGCGCCCACTGTCATAATTAATATTCCCGATCACAACCGACAGGACAACGGGCCCGTGGCTCAATGGTAGAGCGTTCAACTCCATGACCAAAGATCCCGGGTTCGAATCTCAAGTGATCCACACTTGGGGTTGGGTATGACTGGCTGATGACGGCTAATAAGCCAGAAATGGCCATTCCGGTCTCCCTTGTCTTTGTCGGTATCATCTCAATTATGTTTATTTCAGAATCAAATAATGCAGGCCCACCAGTCCGTGCTGTCTCTTAGACACAAGATTTAAGCATAATATGAAACATTTAAGTTACTTACGCTGTGTTATTTTGGATGGCAATATTCGTTGGATTTATTATCGTCGTCTGAATTGGCGTCATAATAATTGCTCCGGCCCCATAAGCGCAAGCACATGTGCCAAGAACGAGGCCTCGATGTTGTGTTGTCCACTGAAATGTGTCAGAAATCTCCTAAAATAGTCTTCCACATTTCTCTATATCAAGCAGGTGACAGAATTAATGTCATGATATTGCGGATTCAATGTATCTTGACTTAGAGCCTCCTTAGAGAAACGCGCAAATTATAATGTCCCATTTACTTTAGGCTACTGCGATTTAAAGCAAATTTACTAAGTGCACTAGCAAGGCAATAAAATTTGTTGCCCAAATGAAAAATGAAGACACGGCTCTTGCTTTCGGAAGAAAACCACAGGGTGAATTCTCGCGTACGCCTTCTAATTGTTAAACGTTGTGATGCACGCGCACATTACGTTACATATATGTGATTAACAGGCTCTCGTGGTTTTTAATGGCATAACGTTTATTAAGTCTTATAACGTGTTTCACTTATACCTTACAAATCACAAAAAACCTTCCTTTGACAGGCAAATAATTTAAAGTTCAATTTTTATGGGAATATATAAGTGTGCGGACTGACATTATTATCAGCGGATGCATATGATTCTCGGGGACACATTTGCCAATAAATGTCTGAATGAAGCTAAGTACTTCAACGATTTTGGGGTTAATTTAGCAATCACCATGGATAAACTGCTCTTTTTCTAGGGCTAGCGTTTTTTCTATTCTCCCTGGCGTTTTTTCATCAGGATGCCTCTGACCTAATTTGCAATTTTTTATGATTACTGAACATTTTCTGCGTGCCTTCAGCTTATGAGGTTTCAAAATTGAAACTAAAGTTGAGGTATTACTTATTCATTATTGTTCGTCTCTCCTTTAAATGGAGACGTTTTGTACTGAGATTATGTGACATTGAGTGCATTATTGGGAGCGCAAACAATTTACTCTAGCCCATCAACTTGGGCCAATATATCATAAGCTTTCAAAAAGGAAAACTCGATTCGACAATATTTCCGCGTTTCTTACCGACGTGGAATTTTCTAGTAAGATTCCATACGAAGTTCCTATGCCAAGTCCAACCATGATTGCATAGGTTAATAGGAGGGCTGCATAACCAATTTTGATAGTAATCGCAGATAGAAGAATGCCACCACTGAAAACAACTGTAAGCAGTAAGAAAAAAGCAAGCAGCAAATGCCAAAACTGCTCAGCTCAGAAATATATACAAGTTTTGACTGATATTGGGGACTCAAAAAATGACATTTAGCACGTGCTGGTGTTACTGAGACTGTCGAATCTTTTAAACTTTTTTGAAGAGAAAAGGAGGAAATCAGCGAGCCTGTCTTTTACAAATCCCTTTCCATGGTATTCGAGGTGAGTGACATGAAATCATTTTTAAACGGACTCCGACTCAACGCTGCGTAATGATTGAGTAGTCTGTCGTAGTAGTGGGTTTCGGGATCGTGAGCTGTCTGAGGTGACTATATACAATCACGTTTTACAAAGGTGGACAACAACATTTATAAGATTGATATATTCCAAGACAACTACCACATGTCCGTTTTGTTTTTTATTAGTCACGTAACATTGAACAAGTACTTAACTTATAGAAACTAGTGTAAACCGTGCGACAGAGAAGTCCTTAACACAAAACTGATGCCCACGTTCTCGAGAGACGTCACGATGTCCTCTTCGCAATCGTCAAAACAACTGTCCCGATGAAGAGCAGGATAACAGTTGAAATAAACAGATTATTGACATAATTAGATTCCGGTTGTAACCGGTCCGTAAACTACAGCCCATAAACTTGGCACTAATAAGCCCTTTTCAGGAATTCCAAATTGATCGCTGATTTGTTTTATCATCATATGTTGCTGATTTTGTGCCCCTGTATTCATAATTGGAGAAGGTATTTTATTAAAAAATTAGAAAATTTCAATCGGAACTTAGGTTCTATCTGTTGGCAACAGGACTGTTTCATCTCTTATCTTAATGAAGTCTTTTGATTTAGCATCCGAGGAAGACATATGTCAAAATGTCACTTTTTAGAAGTTACGCGGCATGTTAACCGTTAAGAATCTGCGTATAAAGTCAAAGATATTATGAATTTTGAACCCGAGCAGAATCTCTGGATTAAGATGTGCAGCTTAAGATAACGTCCCCAAAGTGAAGTTGTAGGCAATCCTGCCGTATTGACCTTATAAGGATAATACAGCACTCGCTACCATAATAGAGATTTTTCTCTACAAATCGAAAATTAATGCACTGTTTCGTTTAATCAGGAAGTTTATTTTGATTTTACATGGATAAAATTCGCATATTAAGGCGGCTGACTGATTCAAATGTTCCTCGGCGGGAGCAGTATAGACAAATTAAATAGTTATAATTATCGAGCATATATACTTCTTTTTTAGCAGGAAAAGCCATGTGCAGGTAGAATATTCTGCCTGCAAAACGTTTAAATTCAATCCGAAGAAGTTGGAAGAGGAGCAAACATCTAATCTTAACAATTAACATTTCACGCTATCAAGCAGTTCACTAGGTGTAGTTACTTCGTTAGCCCTTCGTATTCTTATAGCAGCGGGTGCAGCTATGAAAATAAGGGGACAAATACAGCACTTTAATAAAAAAATTATTACGAATTCCTCGTCATCCATACTGATCCTACATTTAAAAATGATTTACCTCGTATAAAATATGTATAATTTATCTTATGAGAAAACGGTTATTAAATAATTAATTTTTTTCGATATGTATAGTACCTGAACAATATGCAACTTGATATTGTCAATGTTCGAAATCCAAACCTCATCGCAAGCATGCCAGCAAACGGCATAAAAAGGCCCTGGACGGCAAGACAGGCGGCCGATAACCAGACGGCTTGGTTGTTTACTACGTTATTGTCTACTTCTTCATGAATGTAGGACATAATATATGGTGACATATTGCCTTTGAATTATTGTTAAATTTTTATTACCAACAGAATAGAAGTTTCCGAATGTCAAAATAATAAGAATAGATCCGAAGATTGCTAGAAATGCGTAACACTTGTCCTTTTGACAGACCAGCATGTTTTGTTTTCATGCGTGGATAAGATGTACCAACTCGGCGCGTTCTATCAATAATTATCACTTTGAAACAAAGAAACAAACTTTTCAAGGTCTAAATGCCTCGCTCAAATGCTCTTGGCAGCCGGTTTTCCAAGGCATGTGTCCAGGTCCCTCTTATTTTTCTAAAGCTCTTACCACGATCCAAAGGAATAAATGCTGTGGGCCCCATAGTTGGCCTGGGGGTTTTGCAAAGGCTGCGTATCGCCTTTGCGCACAAAACCTAGTTATGGTAGGACGAGGAATATTTAGCTAAAACAAAGCAAACAGACGAAATTCTTTTATTAAGAGCTGGTGTTTGAGAATCTTTAGGAAGCCAGGCATCTAACAGTGTGATTATTTCGTACAACCATTTGTGGCCGGTCATCCCGTACGTCTACAGGAGTTTTTGAGTGTTTACTGCGGAGTCTACATATCTAAGCTACTGCATACTTTGCGATAAGCAACATTTTGTTCCACGTAACGATCGCTCTGCGCTTATTAAGTGTTCTTCGTTGAAGAAGCATGAGAGCTGAGGATTTGTCATTAGAGTTCGAGATCATGCTATTTCGCAACCTAAGGAACGGAGTTCGTTGACGTTTTATATTCAGAATTTCAGGTTTAGCAGTTGAACTACTCAAAATATTCTACGAATGCCGGCTTTCCGAGAATTCTTGAAGTAACTGTCTTCTTGGCCAAAAATTTGAATTTGAAAACTCCGTCAGTCCTCACTTTCGATTTGAATACCTTTTCTCGGCCGCCTACGAATATTGCGCATAGAACGACGTTAAAAAGCAACCAGATCATTTATCTTCTGCTTGTTAACTCTCTTATATTCTTTTTAACTATCTGTACATTTTTACTCCATCCATAGATATTTACTATCCATTTTCTAGACTCAAGTTTCGGACTGGCAAAAAGAATACATGTGGCTTGAAACTGCGGTGCTAGACAGCCAAAAGTTATATTGGATAACTCGGTGACATCGTCTCTTAATGGGATATGATCATCAAACTTAACTGGCATATTGTAGACATTATGCGAATGGTATGAAGGGAAGTGAGGGATGCTTTTGTTTTGGATTCAGGTATTCGTCTACTGTCCAGATATTGCTTGTGTAACTGAGATGGGGGCAATTTCCTCCGTAGATAACGGCGGACCGTCCCTCTCAAGACTAAACTGCCATCGAAATAATCGTCAAGACAGCCAAAGTGGTGTCTTAAATCCACGTTAAACAGGGATCTGCATTGCTGGATCTTCCATATTTTTCCGCAGCAGAAGTCAACTGCCGTCTTAGAGTCTCTTGGGAAATGGTACTTGGTTGTTGTTGGTTGTTTATTGTTCACCCAAAGCCAGTGAGCACTTCGATATTTGTCCCTCATAGGCATTCCATAAAGCGACCGTGACAATTAATTGCGAGTAGTTTCAATCTTCCTGATATCTGCAGGATTCCACCATTCGGTGCTGTGAGAAGCTTTACTTGAGACGACGTAAAATCGGATTTACGATTTTTTAAATCAATGCTCAAACATATATGATGCTTTTTCCTGTAGAGGGTGCTCGCCTTCGCTAGCATTGTCTTTTGTCCCATTAGGATGTTCAGACTACGGCATGTATTTTTCTATCATAAATTTGGAAGCTGACGACATTTTCCAAAAATGTAGCTTTCTCTGTCATTCATACGATTGACTTGATTTGGTGTTGGGTTCCCACGTAATTGATAATACCAGTAAACTAATGAGGCTTCGGGCCCACTTATCTATCGTTTTCTTCCTTGTAAGAAAAAAACTAATTTCATGGATGAGGTTTTCTTCCTTTATATTTTCGCCATAGGCTACGTAGACTATCCTGTTGTTTCCATCTGAAAAAGGACACTTCGGGGCTACAATTGGCCTACTATATTTTTCAGTGGGTTAAAAGACTGTCCGAGGAATGCAATCTGTTGGATTGTCAAGGTTTACCGGAAACCATTTGCTGAATACCGCGAAAAGTTTTATTGCGCAATTAGAACTCTAAGAAAAACACAGCATACCTTCATTTGGGCGCTCTTGGAAATCCTGTTGTAGGCGCTTAGCCTACCTTTTATGGCTTTTCGATTGTAAAAGGAACTGCTGTAAATTCTCGAAATACGAACAGCCGTATCCTTAATCCGTTTACTACCTTGAAATATCTGGACCAATCCCGAAGTAGCATTCACCGCAAGGTCGTTTGATTCCTTCCTTTGGCATCCGTAGTTGCCTACCGTTAGTTCTTCTCTGTCGACATAATTGAAATCTGGAATGAGTTACTCAGGAACATATACATTTTGCAAAGTTATTCTTTGTTCAAACGAGCCATCACTCGCGTTCTGCACTCAAAACACTTTCCAACATTTCTGTGTGTCGGATCCCCTTAAGCCGTCGGTTGTGGTCACAGAATTCGTGGTAATTAATTTGTCTGCCTGGTCTCATTTCGTGAGGAATGGTGTCGACTCCGAAATCTGCCACCCAAAGAATAAGTCCGTCAACTGGCGGTGGGCACCATCGCCTGGAACAGAGTTCCAATTCCATGAAAATGATGGAGACCACAAAAACCAGCCAATTATTACCGTCCTGGACAGTGGGCAGCAGTTTTTCACCTGGCTAACCAAAATCACCCAAAGCCTAATATAATGTATAGAAATTTTTTCAGTGCCCACTCGATCCATATCGTACATTTATTTTGATGGTGCGTGTAAGTTGATATTCAACGTGAATATTGCCACTATTATGATCGCTGTGATAATACTCATACATCGACGTTTGACTCGGGTAGCTGAATAAACTCTGTACCATTAGCCGTACGAGGACGTATTATTTGTATAATTCTGGATTACGTCAGTGAATACGGAATTTCGGCGCATTCACGCATGGTTCTACTAGATAATTCCCTTGATAACTCAGGAAAGGGCTTCGAGGATAGTATGCTCAGTCAGTATCAGTCAGTTTATTTGGATTAAAAGACAGAAGCCCTGAAAACTCCATTTATAAGGTACAGATATAAGGGAAAATAGTTAAATTGCAAAAGTTTTGCTTGAATTTTTAGTAAGGAGAATTCATAAAACTAAGAATGCAACATAAAGGCGAAAGGAGTATTATACTCGCGAAATAATTGCAAAAAACATTGTTCACCACATTCGGACTGTGAAAATTTCAATATGGGCTAAGTTTGACGTACGAACTAGGATCTGTTGAAGTCCTGTTAGTAGTATATTTATAGTCATTGCAGTAATCCGTTAGATCAGGCTTCGGCAGTTCGGGTTGCCTTTCAGCAGGTGAGTATCCAGTTGTCTCTTGAACGTGTTCACTGTAGGAGAATCAACAACAAACTCCGGCAAAAAGTTCCAGTGGCGAATGACCCTCTGTGAGAAGAAAGGAGGCAGATTTATTTGTGTGGCACAGTTCCCTATTAAGCTGGTAATAATGTCCTCTGAGTTTGAACTTGGGTGCCATTTCAAAAAAACGTTTCCCAGTCGACATGCAGATTAAGTCATTTTACCAACTGGAACGTTGCTATGCGGCCACCTCTGTCCTGCCTGTAGTGGAGGGGATAAAGGTTCGAGGCCGTCAGGCGCTGCTCGTACGTGAAGTTTTTGAGGCCATGGACAGCCTTTGTAGCAGGCCGTTGTACACCTTCAAGGATATCTATATCCTTCCGAAGCCACGACTGCCAAGCCTGTACCGCATATTCCAGGTGCGGCCGCACAAATGCCCCGTATACTTTGCCCGCGTGTTCGCTCTAGAATTTTGACGTCATTTGGACGTCATTTTTCGGGTGATTCATAAGTTGGGGGCCGCCGTGACTCTAAATCACAACAGGGATTGCGTCCGATCCGGACGCATTCTCGCTGCAGAGTTGTTGCATGGCCCTGATGGTTTTGTTGAGAGAGGAAGGGAGGGAGGTCGGGGTCCGCGGTGGTTTCAATTGGGGAAAATCTGCTGGTGGTGACTACGAAGATGATGGAAGGGCGTTTGAGGAGGCTCTTCAGAATTTGCACCCTATCACAGAGTGAGGTAGTTCCTTCGGCGCTGAGGAAAGGAGGCTTTCCATGGCTGTGGGACTGGGCACAGTCCTGATCGCGGCGAAGAGGTTTTTCCATTCGTTGCGCTCCGTGTGCCCTTGAATCTTCTGGGTCTTGTGAGTCATCCAGGCATCCGGCATCTCCGGCAGCTGCTGTTGCACAGAGCGGCGACTAGAGTAGAAGGCTACCTTGTCTTCGTCGGTGGGGCGGTTGACGTAGGCATTGTGTGAACGGTTCTTCTCGGCGAGCAGGCTGCTGATGACGGCGTCTTTGTCTTCGAGCCAGTTCTTGTTCAGGCGACGAGCGCGGCTGAGGACAGCCAGGGCGATTGACTAGATGCTAACCTTCAGCTTATACCGCTTATATCTACGGAGACGTCCTCGTCGGCAGCCAGGACTCGAAGGTTGGCTAGACGTTGAGCTGGCTGGTTGCAGAAAGTAAGATGGTGAGCAGGCGCACTCAGCACAACATTAGCCATATTACCTGGCAATCGCTTATCTTGAAGTCTCCTGCGTGACTGTGGCCAGATCCTGAACTTGGGGGTAACGAGGCATTGTTGGCCCAGCCGTCATCACCCGAATTACCTTGGTCATCAGCATGCCTTGCTGTTCCCGCTTCAGGATGGAGAGAGAGTCCCGCAAATGCCAGTGTCGCAACGAAGGTGCATCCAGGTTGCCTTCTCCCGCGTTGGGAGACGGATGAAGGTGTTGGTCAGGATAAAGTGATGATATACGTAGCTTTCTAGGAGGACCAGATCATTGTCACTGTAGCCGCCGATACAACGGGGACCCAGCACTAATTTCCTGGCAGCACGGTCTGTGCCGACGCGGACGTTGAAGTCACCAAGTACAATTAATTAATCCGACTCCGGCACAGATACTGGGAGTGCGTTCAGGTCATCATAGAACTTGTTGCTCGCCTCGACAAGTTAGTCATCGGGGGGTTTAGACGCTGATGACGGCGGCAAAATGGTCTCCCGAAAGAAGCAGGCGGAGTCTAATCAGACGACCGTTGAATGACTGAGACAGATAGGGCGGCCGTCCGACCATGCCATTCCCGATGGAAAGGTCACGCTCGCGTTTCATCACTCTGTCTTGCGACAACCGGTACTCATCTCCTCCAGTTGGCCTTCTTTGTAGAACCGGATTTTGGTAAGTGCGACAATTTACAACTTGAAAGGCACCTGTTCCCGAGCAACAAACGCCGTTCGCCGTTCCGGGAGGTTTCTCTTGGGATTGTTTAAAGGGGACGAACATCCCAGGCTGCCCAACTGAGACGGCTCACCTTAGCAGCCTGTGGGGTCGGACGGGGGGGAGGAGGTAGAAGGGAGAGATTGTCGTTTTTCGTTCGGTTGTTTCGACTGCGGGTACTGCAGTCTGCGGAGCCACGGTCTGCGCACAGATATCGTCAAGCCGGTATTTGTTTGAGGCATATTTTATGCCCCCTTACCCTGGCTTGTGTAAACAGTGCCACTTAGGGCTGCTTTGGTTGTCCCAGACGGCTTCAGCTGTCCACCATGGGTCGCCTATTGGTTTAATCAGAGAACGACCTGATTGGCCTGGCCGCATACGCGATTGCATGTCGCCCTCGCCGTGGGACTTCAAAAGCGGTGGGAAGGAGTAGACAAGAGAGTGAACAGAGCAGAAGGTAGAGCGGAAGAATTTGTGTTTAATCGCTTCCCTTGACAATGCCTGTAAACTGGCATTTAATTAAATTAAATTTAAATTTAAATAAATTTAAATTTAAATTAAATTTAAATTAAATTTAAATTTAAATTTAAATTTAAATAAGCTAAAGAGGAAAGAGGGGGAGGTTAAGAGGGGGCGGGAAGTGAAGAGAGGAAGGGGAGAGAGGAGAGGGGAGACAGGAAGAGAAGCAGAGACACCGTGTGTGGGAATACGCACACGGATACCCTCATCCGGTTTGGCCCTCCGGTCGAGACGGTTGCCGGAATGTGGCCGCTAGGCTGGGCCCAGCTTCGAGGAGCAACAGGTGAGGCTGTGATACCAACTACTAGGCACTAGGCGTAGCCAACACCAGCAAGCAAGTGAGCGACCTACAACGACCAGTACATGGACGCCACCATTGACACACATTTACCGTCCATGTTATACACAATTGTCTGGATGCGCATTTATGCAGAAAAGGGACTTATTTCGCAATCGCAATGCGATTCCACAAGCATCGCGGGACCATGAAAGTGAGTTCTGTAGAATACCAAATACAGGGGAGTGCAGGAAATCAAGACCAGCCACTACACTACATTTGTGTATCTGATAAAGTCCACTGAGAACGACCTGATTGGCCTGGCCGCATACGCGATTGCATGTCGCCCTCGCCGTGGGACTTCAAAAGCGGTGGGAAGGAGTAGACAAGAGAGTGAACAGAGCAGAAGGTAGAGCGGAAGATTTGTGTTTAATCGCTTCCCTTGACAATGCCTGTAAACTGGCATTTAATTAAATTAAATTTAAATTTAAATAAATTTAAATTTAAATTAAATTTAAATTAAATTTAAATTTAAATTTAAATTTAAATAAGCTAAAGAGGAAAGAGGGGGAGGTTAAGAGGGGGCGGGAAGTGAAGAGAGGAAGGGGAGAGAGGAGAGGGGAGACAGGAAGAGAAGCAGAGACACCGTGTGTGGGGATACGCACACGGATACCCTCATCCGGTTTGGCCCTCCGGTCGAGACGGTTGCCGGAATGTGGCCGCTAGGCTGGGCCCAGCTTCGAGGAGCAACAGGTGAGGCTGTGATACCAACTACTAGGCACTAGGCGTAGCCAACACCAGCAAGCAAGTGAGCGACCTACAACGACCAGTACATGGACGCCACCATTGACACACATTTACCGTCCATGTTATACACAATTGTCTGGATGCGCATTTATGCAGAAAAGGGACTTATTTCGCAATCGCAATGCGATTCCACAAGCATCGCGGGACCATGAAAGTGAGTTCTGTAGAATACCAAATACAGGGGAGTGCAGGAAATCAAGACCAGCCACTACACTACATTTGTGTATCTGATAAAGTCCACTGAAAACCCCGATCGATGATTTTTACGGTTCTTGATGTCAACAACTCATTTCAACCTCAAATGTTCTGTTGACGATCACAGCGGAATCCTCTGCTTCTACCATTTTTTAATAGTTTGCCCGGTCAGCGAAGAGGTCTCAGGGTGACATTGTCCCCCCTTCACTTTGATCACCGCCCTAGCATCTGGTGTTCTCTCCTCGGCTGGACTTTAAAAGGGCTGTGAGCGACCGCGTCCAGGTTCCTCTACCTTGCGCCACTTCGAGGCGGATAGCCTCATCTGTTTTAGGAATTCTGCCTCGACAATTTCCGTTTTGAATCCCGTACCTAATACCATATGCTGGCCAGTCTTGTTCGACTCTTTTCCTCCACAATCGGCTAACAGTGCTTCAAATACCCCGACTCAAAACGTAGCTGATTCGCAACTGCCCCCCAGCCTTCATATCGCGGCATTTAGGCCGAATATGCCGATTTTTCCGCCGTTTAATAAAACTCTTATTCCAGCGGAAACAATGCGTCCCCCACCCCCCAACTTGTTTCCTCCACGGCCGTTTTACCAATTTATTCCTCATGATAATGTCCATACTGAATCAGTTAATTCATCCGATCCTCAGTTTCGTTCCGGCGAGAATGCGTTGCAGAATCTGGCCAGCGGATTTCCAGCTGAAAATAAGTTAGCTAACAATGGTTATCAGATCACCTGCCCGTCATTCTCTCCTCCAAGTCCTACCCCTTTTTATCCACGTCAGAATTTTTCGATGCCACAAAATTGTTTGCAAAACCGGATGGTTGCATCCTGACCATTTGCTCCGTAGGCAGCCCAGAACTGGACGATGTAACCCACTTACCTCAGAAACAAACAGCCTTTCCCTTCAAACTTTTTGTTTTAAATGCCAGATCCTTGCTTAATAAGATGCCTTTGTTTCAGACTCTGGTGCTCGTCCGTTGTCCAGATATTGTTTTAGTAACTGAGACGTGGGCATCAGCCTCCGTAGCTGACTCCAAACTCTCGCTTCTAGGCTATAATTGCATCCGAAATGATCGCCAAGATAGCCGTGGTGGAGGCAGCTGCGTTTACGTTAAGCAAACGCTTACATTTTTGCCGTTGGACCTCCCGATTTCTCCGCAGTAGAAGGCAGCTGCTGGCTCCAGGTTGCACTAAAAATTAAGTTCTCCTTACTTGTTGGCTGCGTCTATCGTCCTCGCAACGCCACTGACAATTTTGATCGTTTACTGTCACAGGCATTTCATGCTGCGGCCGACTCAAGCTTTAAGTATCAATTGATTGCGGGTGACTTTAATCTTCCCGAAGTCCGCTGGTCTCCGCCTTCAGGCCCAAGAAGGTTCGAAGACTTTCTTGAGGCCGTGGATTTTCCTACCCGAGGCTCAAGCATACATGACCTAATTTTCTGTAGAGGCTGCATGCCATCGTCGGTGTCATCCCTAGGCCTACTGGGGGGCTCAGACCATGACATAGTTGTTTCAACGTTGGAATTCGAGGCTGACAAAACGTCGCCCCCAAAGTATAGCTTTTTCCGCAATTTCCGATCAACTCGCTCAACCGAATTATTATCACACCTTAATTCCTACGACTGGGCTGATTTCTTCCTTAGTTCGGATGTAAATGTTTGCACTGCAAATCTGTACGAAATTTTTGATCCGCTTATTTCTCGTTTTGTCCCCCGTACGAAAATTATTAATGTTGGGGATGAGGTTTTCCTACCCTTACCCTTTCGTCGCAGATTGTGCGGGCTTTATCGTCGTTTCCATCTTCAGAACGATGTTTCTGTCCTGCCCTTGATTCGTGATATTTTTGATCGAGCTAAGAGATTGTCTGAAGGAAAACAGCTAGCCGTAGAGGTCCAGTTTACCGAAAACCATTCGTTAAATGTCTCGATACTTTTCTCTAGAAAAATACGAACTCATAGAAAGACACAGCATCCCATCCTCTGAGACGCTCTCGGAAATCCCATAGTTGATGCACAGTTAACCGCTGATAGCTTCAATGATTTCCTGTCCAAAACGTTCATTGAAGACCTGACCACTCCGCTTCCGACCATCCAGCCATTGACCGGGGCAGTTCTAAAAACTATAACTTTCACTCTGTGGTATGTGACTGTTGCGATTCGGCGTTTTCGTCAATCTTATAGTCCAGACCCTGATGGTGTCCCAGTAAGCATTTTAAAAGCCGATGCAAACACGATCTTCCCATCCCTCATGCAAGATATTTAATCTTGCTCTTGAAACTGAAACTAATCCTACCTTGTGGAAGGAATCACACATTCTGCCCATTCCTAAGCACGGCAAATCTACATCATTTGATGACTTTCGGCCAATTAACACCCTCTTCGCAGCTTCGAAGATCTTAGAGACATTGATCAAGGATAAGATGATGCGTCGCTTAACAGTGAATAACCTACTGAGTGCTGCTCAGCATGGATTCCCCAAAGCTCGATTTTGTGACACCTGTCAACTCTCTTTCTTTGACTATGTTCTCCAATCTAGGGACCATGGTTTTGCACTTTACACAGTATATTTCGATTTCACTAAGGCTTTTGATCGTGTTGATCGTGTTCTCCAGAAGCTGTCCTCTTTCGGAATAGGTGGCAAACTTTTGAATTTTATATCCTCTTATTTGGGCACTCGCACACAACGAGTTAAGATTTCCAATACTATCTCCAACCCCACACGTGTGAGGAGTGGAGTCATTCGGAGTAGTGTACTCGGCCCGCTTTTATTTTGCCTTTTCGTTAATGATGTACCAGATTTATTTCAGAATGGTAAGCCTTTCATGTATGCCGATGATCTTAAAGTTGCCTATCGATATAAGCCGGCAGATCGTGACATCGTGCTTGAGCTCCTAAAGAGCGACCTACAGGCTTTCGCCCTGTGGTGCCGCACATGGCGCCTTTCCCTTTCTTGGCATAAGTGCTCAGTCATGGTGGTTGGCGACGACCACCAACCTCAACTAAATATTGAAGTTCACTCCATAAATGTGCCCAGGGTTATAAAGGATCTGGGCATATCATACTCCAAGAGTCTCAATCTCTCGGAGCGCTGTACCTTGATAGTCTCGAAAGCACGCAGAACGACCGGGTTTATCCTCCGAAAATTTAAAACTAGAGACATTAGAATGCGCCTTTTCAACATGTACGTTAGACCTGGTCTGGAATACTGTTCGTTTTCATTTAGCCTCATGCGTGCTACTGAGCGGAAGAAAATAGAATCCGTTAAACACTTTTTTACCAAGGGAATTTTAGCCGCGGAACACCGACATTTGTCTTACCAGGAACGTTGCCGGTTTACGGGCCTTGATCCTTTATGGTTCCGTAGATTACAAAAGGGACTATTTTTGCTATTTAAACTCTTATATAATCACACATTTAACCCGCTCACTTCTTTAAGACATCATATCCACCCACGACGTAACAGTCACCGTGAGGTCTTCTTATTTCTGCCTCTGGCACGTACTGTTAAATATCGTCGTTTCTTTTCTGTAAATGCAATTGCTATTTGGAATAAACTACCCATGACTGTGAAAACTCTGCAAAATTTTCCTTTATTTAAGAGAACTATTACTCGATTTTTGCATTCAGAAAAGCTTCCTCAAATTTTGGGTTCCGAATCCACTGATCGACTGTACCGTAGCGATGGCGTTTGTGGTCTCTAAACACTATGGCCGGTCTCACCAGCTGTTCCTCAACGCCTCTACTTTGACTATCCCCAACTTCATGAAAGGATTTGACGTCCGATGATCTCCGATACCGTGCAACCCCCTCCCTACCCCTTCTTGACGTTCGAAAATATACCGCCAGCAGTTTTTTTTCTCCTGAACCCTTCAAACCATAAAAAACATCATCAACTATATTTTTATTCTCCAGGAGTTTTTCACTGCTGGTCGGATTTGTGTTTGATCGCTTCCCTTGACAATGCCTGTAAACTGGCATTTAATAAATTAAATTAAATTAAATTACACTTTCATTAACGGCAGTTTTTTATCCTTAGGAGCTTATCAATTCATATTTGTTTTGCCTTGTTCATACGGAGTTTTTCCACTGCTCGCCGACCGTTTGTTCTGCAACCGTGAATTGAATACCGAACGGCATCTGTCTACTTATTCAAAATTTACTTGAAAATTTATTTTTACTTGCTATGAAAGCACTTTCGAGTGTGCTCGATAAAATATTTTATTCATTTATTTGTACCTGGAGAATCCTTCTGAACTTCGGATATCCGGACCATCCACACAAATGGTCAGACAACTCTACAATGAATGGATGGTGTGAGTCACGGACAACGGGGTCGTCTCTGGAAAATTCGCGGAGACCAATGGGATGAGTTAGGTCGGCTCACTTGCTTTCACGTAATCAGTCTCATGTTCTTCGCTTAACCGATGAACGCCAACCACGAAGATTTGCCAGGGCCCGACGTTTGCTTTAGGGCCTACGGAAAACTGTTCAACATCCGTCATATAAAATCCTTTTTGAATGTATCCAAGCTCAGCCGCCGCCCAGTCATTCGTAACTCGGCCTGTCTTCGTCCCCAAACGGAGAAGACAATAGTTCTGTCGTAACCGGTGCCAAATGGCGACCACCACGAATCCCGCATAATTTTAATGGAGCCCGCCACACTAGTTAACATAGTTGCTTAGCGGGAGGCGGCGTACAATTTCAGAAATCATCATGCTTGACAGCTGAGTCCCATGTCGGACCCTCAAAGCCACCCAGACACTCAAGCGTCTATAGCATCCCCTGTAACTGTCGAGGACACCTACTCAGTATACAGCTGAGGATGCACAGAGACGCTGTCCTGACAGCACTCTTGTACGAGACGTATAATGTATGCATCCCGTAATGTCAAGGCGTCAAGCCACATGTACGGTACGAGCAAATGATCTAGGTCATATATACGCGTTCGAACCACCTTTGCGTCGAATGGGCACCCTTCAGCCAATGGCATTCATTCCATACCATATACCCAGCCCTGTCTGCAAGACACACCATTCGTGCTGTCTCCCGTCTCAATACGCATCCTCGCTACATCCAGTCTTCTGTTTTGTGAACACTTCATTGATGACGCAGCTTCACGGACAGAGGTTCATTTTTGCCTTTACTTTCCTGGCAAAGAAACGCTTGGAAACCCTAAAGTGACTCGTGATTTCAATGGATAAAGACATTTAAAGATGTATTGAGCTGATTTCGATGTTATCGCCTACGATTGCAGTACATATTACCTCTAAATTGTAATTCCTCCGGACGAATCTCGGAGGGTGGAACAGCGGTATTCCGATGTCCTTAATTTGCAAAAGACAACTGCTTCTCAAAGAGCATTCAGAATGCTCGAGTCAGAGTGCGAGGAAAACACAACATCTCCTTGAGCCGCAATCGGTTTTGTCAGATGCGACAGGAATCCGGTCAGAGTATCGTCGAATTCGTAACAAATTCGATTCTTGCCATTCAGGGCTACAAACATTAAGTGATAAAGGCAGGAAACTTCGAGCGCGCAGTGTTTGTCAAACAGTTGATCGCTGGTATGAACGCAGAAAAAGCGCGGAAAACTCTCTTATGAGAGGAGAGGGATTGGTCATGTGAGAAGGTCTGTGATATCGTACGGCAAAACATTTAGCAGCCGAATAGGTCAAACGCTGGGGTGATACCATCCTTGTTTTTGCGAGTTGTTTCGTGACTGCTATGGCTTTCACACTCGCAGATGTTCATGTGCTCTAGAAGGCCAATGCGGTGAGTGAATGTGTTAGGGAAGTGTGGTCAGTGAAGGTGGACTAGGCGAATGTATGTTGGCGCCCCAGGCACTGGTTCGTCAGTCTCTGTGCGATGGATTCGCAAATGACCGACCAGACCGATTTGGAAGGCAGAGGTGAGATCGCAATTAGGACGGGTATGAACCGAGTCCACATTACTGGTGTTGGCGGCCGTGAGGTTGATATTTGTCGGTTTGTTAAGAGTGCGTGCAGTGATAGTGAATGCAGGGGTTGTCCTAGCGGTTGTTAAGGCGACGGAGGAGGGTGGCAGTAGATGTTCAGGAATGCGGTCATTGTTCATTATCGGCGTGAGGGGCGAAACTGAGGTGGACAAGGGAAATCGGGTGGTGTCGACCGAGCGCTGCAGTTGGCACAACAATGTCCACTGAGATCGATTGGTGTCCGGAACGTCCGCTGTCATCATGGGCAAGTCGGGGGCTGTTGATTGTTGGCGTGGCGACGCGGGCACGAAGAGAGAGAGAGAGAAAAGAATTCGCTTTATTTCAAAATCATAAATTCAACATTTTCAGCTAAAATTGGCTCCATTCACTATTGGCAGTAAATAAGTTGATAGAGTCAGAGTCAAAAACTTTAACACGAAAAGAACGATTGTTATGAGGATAGTTCACGCCTTTGGTTCTGTATTTCTATTTCTTCTTACGTACGATAGCGCGCCAGGAATGGCAATACAGAAGCCCGAAAAGCCGATGTGCGACAAGACATGAGTCGGAAACCGCAGCGCATCGGGCGGGAAGACTACGCAGAAATAAGATTAGAATGCAAGGGATGGGCAACGTCACCTATAATCTGACCAGCAAATTGCTTGACCTATTGAAATACCGTTGTATAATAGTATTGACTTAAAAAGATAAAAACCCGCAGCGGCAGAAGAGAGTATTCGAAGAACTCGTTTTAAAATTGAAAGATCCTTGTAGGGCAAAGCAGGAGGAATGGCAGAAGAGCAGTATAGGATAAGAGGAAGAATGCAGGCATCAATGATTCTCCAGACAAAGGGTTGAGGTCTGTGTCAGGAACGTAAACAGCGAATGTGATAAAGAAGCTTACGAACTTCAGTAAATAGTGACTCAATATGGAAGGAAAGTGAAAAATTTGATGAAAAAGTAGCGCCAAGGTACCTGAAATAGGATGCTTCGTTAGGACGGATGTCAGAAGATTCAGGACTAGGAGAGAGCCACAGTCGGAAAATACACTAAACCAATTTTTGGTTGTTCATTAAGAGACCATTTTCCTCCGACCATACTAGGATATGGTTTAGGCCATCCTTTAGAGACTTGAGGTGTGTTCGACTTTTGAGATGTTGTGCAGCAACCACATCCTCAGCATAGTTAACTAAAAGACAGTCGTAAGCGGAACTAAGATCGTCGGTGTGGAGGGAGAAAAGGTGAGGGTTAGAATGGAACCTTGAGAAAATCCGCAGTTATTGGAAAGGACCATAGATTTCCGCTTGCCAGATTGGACAAATTGCCTGCGGGAAGTAAAAGGATTGTTAAGCCAAGAGACGATTCAGTCTGGAGAACCACACGCGGATATTTTGGTAAGGAGAAGAGGGCGCGTGGCGGTACTGAAGGCGAAGAAGTAGTCAGGAAACGCGCATGCGAACTCGCGGTAACCCTTTTCTAATTCTTTTAGAGCAGAGTGGACCACATAGCAACATCTAAAGTACATCTAAAGTACTGCGTTTGGATTTGCATGCAAAATGTAAAGAATCGGAAAAACCGGAATAAAAAAGTTTTACAATATTTAGGGCAACTCTTTCAGCGAGCTTTAGTAGTGCGGAGAAGCAGGCAATTGGACGAAAAGATTTAAAACTAAAAGTTAGCGGTTTTTTAGGGATGGGAATCATTCTCACTGTACGTCAGGCGTCGGGAATCTTGGACTCCATGAAAGACATGTTAATAAGGTGCGGTAGAATAGGGGCTATCGGAGAACAAGATTTAAGAAGAAAAGGCGAGACAACATCCGGTCCGGCAGCCGTTGATCTACGGACATTTTAAGGTCTTTCTCTATTTTTGTCACGAACATGGGTTGGAAGAAACATGGTGATAGGGGAATGTCATCTGAAGGAAGGTGGTAGTCATTGTGACTACATATAAAATTTTTATTTAAGGAGTCTAAATAAGCATCCATATGTACCAGTGTGTTGCAATGGATTCTTCCGAATTTCAAAAGAGGAAAGGGAAAAGGGGCAGGGAAAAAGAAATAAAAAGTTGGCAAACAAACGGGTTATTTGTCCTGTCAATCTCTGTTTTTATTAATACGGTAACGTCCTAAAGGCTGTCACGTATGCCTTGCTTGTAAAGATGTTCTTTTTTGTCTTAAACATTTCAGATAGGAAGGAAAAATCCGATCCGGTCGTACCATAACAGTCTTAAGAGGATAGCAACTATCAAAAATTTCATTTACAAACGGTGCCAGGTTGGAAGAACAGGATTCAACAATCGATTATTTAAGGAAAGAGGAGATAGTATTAGATACGCAAGTCTGAAGCAGGCGAATGTTTTGTGCGGACGTGTTGCGAACCTTAACCTTCTTCTCAGGCTTGGCTAACAGTACACGTTTGGAGGTGAAATAGATTTTCGGAAGACCCAAGAAAGTAGAATTATCAGAAACTGACAATGGATCATTATTTGTGACGCAAAAAGCTTTGTGTGGTTGGTCAGAATGCGATCAAGAGGGTTATCTGCGCGAGTATTGAAGAAGACAAGATCATCAAAGCTTAAAAGTGTGAGATGTAAATTCATGCGGTTAAAATAGCCGCATAAGAGAATAAGGTATTCACAAGACAATATAGCACCTTTTGTGAGAGAAAGTCGAAAAAACGGGTAAGAACACCTTCAGAGGTGGAAGAGGAATGCAAGGGAAAATTTCTTTGGCGAGCAGCGACAGCTGTACATCGGCGCTTCTGTATGGACTAGCCCCAACTTCAAGAAAGAAATTGGCGACTGATATTATCCGATACCGCGCTTCCCCTCCCTTCTTGACGGTTGAAAGTTAGCGGCCAGCAGTTTTTTTTGCAAACCATAAAACCACCATCAAGTATATTTTCATTTCTTTTCCACGGGAGTTTTTTTACTGCTGGCCGAATTTGTGTTTACCCCTCCCCTGACAATGCACATAAATTGGCATTAAGTAAAATTTATTAGCTTTATTATGTACTAACAAATATGATGCCTTTAAAATTACTTAATAAACGGGGCTTAAACAGAATAGCGATGACGTTTATTAAATCAGCAGAGTAAGAAAATAAGGACTTATAGTCTCTACACCAAGTTTGCTTAACAAAGATGGCAATGCCTCCACCTCTGCGTCAAGATAAAGACTTTCTGTCCGTTCCGAACAGAAGAAAGATGGAGGAACTCCTCCTTTTCTTACTAGTAAGAAGATACGAATCAATGTCACCATTTAACCATTTCTCATGAAGGCAAATCACTTCAGTTGTACTATGTTCTTCTTTTGACAAAAGCAGCTCTTAGTCGGGGGCTGTGTTGAAGACAGAAGGATAATTTGTCGACAAGAAGCCTGAAATTAACAGTTTGTTCCTTGGCTGACGCTTGAATGCGAGTTGCCATCTCCATCGGTGTTATTCCGATGCATAGGCCTTTGCTGACGCAAATTTGATAAATTTAGCACAGAACAATCGCAAATACGACATGTTGGCCGAAAAATGCAGCAGGTTGCATCATGGACATTCGATAGTGAAATTGACGATTTAATTCCCCTCAAAAGGCTGCCAGCGTCCTGTAGAGACGAACATATAATCTTAGTTCAGACAAACAAGGGATGTAAAACAGTTCAATATACCTAAGAGGAATAGGCCTAGTAGTGCATAATTTATAAAAATCCACACGTGAATGGGGGACTACAAAAATGGCGGCTCACATTTAAAATTGAAAATGTTCAAAGGCATTTTACGAGAAGACTGTTGAGTAAGGCACATCCCAATCCGGCTTTTTAAAACAGATGCCAGATAATTAACTTTAAATTTCTATGGGTTTAGCGACTGAAAGTCAGCTATTGTCTCCCTTTTCACATTAAAAATAAAACAAGTTTTTTATAGTACCCCTTGGGCACTGTCAGTCTCCTTTGAATACCGGGAAAAATCTAAACTTAAAATAGTTCAAAGTTTTCTCGGATTTCAGCCCCTACGCCTGTTAGTTGCTCATACTACCCCGTTGTTCTTCGTTGATCGTATCTGCCCTGCCTCATCCATCTCAAAACGATCCCTCTTTCTTGCCCCCAGGTGGATATTTCTTTTGAATAGCCTGTGAGTAGATGTTAGGTGGACAAATAGTCCACATGCCTTTTACAGAAAACTGCGTCTTTATCTTAGTAATGAGTTGATTGGCCTTTTATCGACCCCATCCTCCGTCGGTAGCTTTCTCCATGACTTTCAAGAAGCATCATTTGGCAGTTAGTGCGCCCCGCAAAATTATTTTATCAGTTCGCATTTCTCTTTTCGCGGGGAATTTGCCTCCCATGATCCGTCAGCAGAACTGTCGAATTCTTTTCAGCACATGCACCGTGTCCCTCACAAAACCCGATGTCCTCCTCAGTCAACCTCTCAGAGAAGTAATTGGTGAAATATTGACGTGCACGGTCTAGATCACCGTCGCTTAGTTGGCCGCTAATTTTCACCAGGCTTTTGTTCTGGTTACTGGAATATCGAGGTCTCACCCCTTCTGTTGGTTCCAGTCTAGGTCTGTCATTATCGGGAATCTTCGGGCCTTTTCGGTCTTAGCTACTGATGCGACTATTAACGACCCAACGTCCTACACAAAACCAACTTACTAACTACAGGAAAATGGACGCAAGTTAGTGAGTTGAGATGATCTATTGAGAATGAACAAATCATGCAACGTTTACTAAAATATGCATAAAAAGAACACTTGCCCGCCATTATACGCCAAATGCGCGCAGGGGCGCGTTATATTCTTTTATTATCAATCATGAATATCGGCTCAGAATCGAGGAGGCTGTCTCGCCTGGCCCCTTAGCTGTCTCCCCTAAATGAAAGGGTAATACGCATTTTGTTGCATCAAAACTCGGATCTGGCTGATTATCTTCAGCAGATCAAAGCCATTTCTGCAGAATCCAGGACGCGATCAGTGTAACCGCGTGTTGGTGAAGATGCACATGGCTCTTCCCCCACAACCGTTGATTCTTCCACTGCCGAAAATCGCAACGACGATCTCCACCATCATAGAGCATTGGCAGTAGCCACGGACTTCTCCTGCAGCCACTTTCAGCACTACTCTCCTAATCGGTAGTATAATGGACATGTCAGGACTAAGTCCCACTCCAGACGGATCCTTTACATTAGCATCACTACTCTCCCTGGCATTGGTATATTTAGCTCTTAAAAGGAGCAGCAAAGAATGTTGTAAAACGACCCCAACAAAACAGGAGAAATCCAAAGAATAGATGGGAAAAGAGATATGGCGAAGCATACAGAAAATTCATCAAATATATAGTAGAAATGCCAGTCTAATTTTACTAGGTCGAAATTTGAGCGGGACAGACAAAACTCAGGCGAAAGGTTTGTTGCGCGGCTCTGAGTATCTCTTGTTCATATCTACCATATTACGATGTTTCATCTCTTTTTTACGTAACTTATTTGATCAACACCCGATTAACCAGAGGAGATCCTTTATATGACAACTGGGGTGCAAAATCCTTGTTATTCTCGCTATTAAAATACGGAAAGCCAATCCTGCATTATGAGGCCTATGGAACCTTTACTTAATGCACTTGTTTTTATTAAAATAGTTACACGAATTTACTGAACAGTTTGTTGCATTTACTCGCAGTTTTTCTAAAATGGACAACCAAAGAACACTCATATACGAGGCGACAACGAATATGTGGAAAAGTCGCGATTTAAAACAGATTTTGTCAAAAAGATAGCTATCGAAACAACAGAGAAAAGTTGCGTCAGGGCACTTTACAGCGGCAGCAGTACATATGACTTGCTGAGTAAAGTATGCATTTACTACCTACGCACGTTATAGTTATACACCTCCCCGTCGCAACCACCATCGCGAGAATTCCGCTATAAAAGTACATCCAGTCGCCATACAATGCTACTAAGGATGATAAGATGCCGAGGGGAGTTAACGAGACCTGGTAAATGGACAAACTTTCGTTTCGTCTAGAATCGGAAATGATTTCTCCTTGAAAACAAACTGGCCACCCGCATTTCGTTGCCAAAAATAATTTGGTGTCAAGGTAAAGTGTGTCCGTGTAAGTCGCAGCCATGCTTCAATACAGTTTTTTAAAGGCATCGTACTGTCGGCTACGAACCTGGCAATACCTATCCTTCGTTAGTGTTCGGCATCCGACTGGGGCTGAGACGTGTTTGAATGCTTATCTACGTCTCTGCGGCGCACTGCAGTCTGGCTTTCCCCACATTGTAAGTCTCTGTGGTGTGCCGGCCAAAAGCATCATAATCAAGGCCTACTATCGCCTTATTGCGCGAGTTCTTGTCCATGATGATCCTTCCCAACCGTTCGATTCCCCATCCAATGTTCAGGCAGATTGAATCCCGTCGTTCATTCAGTTCGACTACACCATTGGCAGGAGCCTTGGAGGGACTCTACACGGTTTCGAAGGCGTGGAGTTTGTGCCCGAACGTCGGCTGACTGATCTAGATTACGCTGACGATATTACCTTGCTAGGTCCAGGCTTTGGTGATCTACAGTTTGTAGTGCCACGGGTTAATGAAGTCGATACTTCGGCCAGTTTTTCCACAATAGCCGAGAAGGCTAACTTGTTTCCAAACTGCGTCCCTGACCGGGAGAAGGCATCCATCAGGATTATTGCCTGTCGGCTTGGCGAGGTAGACAGTTTGAAATTCCTCGGGACTAGGCTTCTGCCCAATGGACTGAGTGATAACGACATTGTCTCCCGAATCGTTGCTGCTTACAGGCTTTTCTCAATCCTTAGAAAATGCCCATGAATCCGACACGACATCTCCACCGCCATGAAGATAGGCGTATACCGTGCATCCGTCCGGCCAGTCCTCTACGGTTGTGAAAGCTAGGTTTTGCGCGTGAAAACCGTAGGTATTTAAACACCGCTGCCTGGGGGACAATCCTTCGAGCAAAGTGCACTGACTTCGTCTAAAATAAGACCACCTACTTTCGCGGCGTCACTATCACGAGGATATTCCGGACGACTGACATAGTTTGGGCGCGTTTTTCTTTGTACTCATCAAGAGCCCAGTTATGCTGCCCTTTACCCGGCACCGTTGCCCACCTGGCGCCGTCGAAGAAAAGGTCAACTCAAGGCCTGACTCGACACGGTTCGTTAAGAAATGGAAGTGGTTCTTGGGCCTTCGGTATTGTCGCCGTCGCTGGAGAAGAGAATCGATTAGGGTTTCCAGATGCGCTGTCAAAAATCATGTGTGGGGAGGTACGATAGGTGACGTCATCGAGGCCGGCTAAATCAGGCATGATCACACTTGAATCACGCACAAATAAGTGCACGCTGTGTGACCTGCTTCCCGGTCATCTGCTACGGCCAGGGACGAGTGGGGCGTCATGACTATTAGAAATAACTGAGGCCACTCGAATTCTCAATATCTGACATTTAGCGGACCTAAAGAGGATGGTCACTTCTTTTTGCGCCGTAAGCATTTTCTTCATTCATTCTTAGCTAAGTTACTTATCTTTTCTCATTCAGCTCACTCTCCCCACAAAAAGCTGTCTCTCTTTGAGTCATGAAAAAATAAAAAGGCCATTTACTGAACCCAGACCTGATTTCGTCGCGAAATGGTTGGAAGGAAAGGTAATCTTTATTCACTCACGTAAGTCCTGCCCAGAAAAGAAACGCCTTCTGCGGTCTAATGCTCAGAGGGAACGCAAAATCCTTCAAAGGGCTCAACTATTCGCACGCCGGAACAGCTTTAACCCCGGCATTCTCTCCAGCCAACCACCAAAAACTCGTAAGCCTGACTGTTCTTCTAGAGTTCTTTTAGCTGTCCAGCTGGTGTCTAAACAATGTCCCCTCAAAGGCTGTGACAGTTCGGGTCACCTCAATGGCCTCGACCAGCGACATATTACTATTTCAGCTTGCCCCCTATATCACAACGCTCCTCCCCAGTATTGGCGACAGATGCGAGAACGTGAGGAGGGCATCGCGCCATCAGAGCCGACAGCCTCATCTGCTGACACAATCACCATGAGTCCTGCTGTTAACCGTGCTTCTCATTTGTACACCTTGCGTGAACCCAATCTCGAAAAACTGACCTCCAGCGTCTTCCTTTATCAATTCCGTCGTGCGCAACAGAAGCTGGTTTCGGAAGTTGTGAGTATGATCGTCCTTATCTCCTTCCCCTTTTCTTCTCAATGGGCCTAATAATTGTAATGGCATCCAGCTATACGTAGTGGATGACTCTCGTGCAATTTTTTGAAGTCGCTGATAATAGCCGCCAAACAGTGTAAACCGGGACTTGCATCTTTGACGGCTGAGGTGCAGGATTTAGTATTTCGTACAGGATTTCCCAACAGATGGAAACTAAGCTCATTTACAAAGCTCATTTACAGGCGCCTTCTGTCTTCTGACATGCTGATCAAGATGTCAGCTCGAACACGTAAAGAGGCGTAATTTAATCTTGTTCACCTATCTGTACACAATGATTAGGCAACTCGCGCTGTTGCGTCGGTGTGGACGTACACCCGATGTTGGTCAACCACGTTAACAAAATGAGGAACCCAACAGTTGGGCCTAGAGTACTGAACTTTTTGAGCTTTAAAACTCCCCGGGACCCAAAACACTACAGCAGCTGACGAAACAATCTGACCAGCGTCCACACCTCCCGCACTGTGTGCATTTGGTTGAGGAAGGTTGTTGTCAGACTGCGCGTTGTCAAGGTACAGACGGTTCAACGACTGTATGGTTTGCGTATTTACCGTCCTCGTCGCGCACTGATCCGATGCTCTTAACACTGTCAGTATCCTCTCTGTCGTTTCTTCTGATGAAGAGGTATTTGTCTGGGCCTCTATAGGGTTGTTTTACTTGTCGACGAACGATTGCTAGGGGTTTGCCGTTCGGACAGGATAAACGGACTGACTATTGATCCGAGATGGGATTTGTGTGGGGTTGAAGTATGGTACAGCGAAATCGATCTGCATGAAAACCTTAGATGGAAAGAGTTGGCGTATCTGCAACATCGATTAAACTAACCTAACGAAAAAGGGCTAGTTTGAGAAAGGCGTTGATAACCGTACTCCTATTAGTCTACTGATGTCTGAACTTCCTTATTTCATGCTCACTAGCATCGACTCACTAAGTGTCTTCTAGTGACCCCTCGGAGGTGAATTGCCGACGCACCCTTAGGGTCCAAGTCGATTTTCAGCCGTAGTAACGTCTCCGTCTTGGACGCAGTTAAGGAACGTTATGAAGCTAACGGAGTTTTCGAAATTGACCGACCATCATGAAAGGCCTTATGTCTGATCTGTCGTGCGGAAACGTACTTGGGATACATTGGTGTATTTTGGTACATAACATCAAAGACATCAATGGCGCAACGCCACGAGCTTTCACAGTCATTTAACTCCCAGGCAGTTGGCCTAGGTATGTAAATGTGTGGGATTTTGGAAGACGCTGCCAGTTTAAAGTTTCGTTTTCAGGTAAACTTTGGGGCAGATTTTATTCTTGTTGACCTGACTTCGTCGTGGGTGATGACCTAGTACGAACATATACGATGTATATATTTTACGGTGAGATTGTTTCTTTCGTAATAAACCACTGCGAATTCTAGTTAAGGAAGGTCGAGGTAGTCTTGAAGTCCACGAAGACCCCTCTTCAGCAGAATAATGGAGTAAAGTTATCTTAGGGCTGTATACTGGGTGGATGGTCGATTGATTTGTCCTCCGTCGGGCTTAACATCACATGGACTGTTCTGTCTTTGAAATGCACTTTTCCTCCGAGCGGTTTGGCGAGATTGATAACTCGTGCTTCAACCCCGTTAACCATCAGCCTAGAAGTCTTCACCTAGACGTACCTCCTCTTGATAGCATATGAACTTCCTTCGCCGACAGCATTAGTGACGCTGATGTGCATGTCCGTATCTTACGAATGATCTCTTTCTCGATCATTAAAAGTTTGACCGTTATCAATGGCAGATTTCGAGCACATATTGCCTCCTTTTGTCGTCTGAGTGCTTTTTTAGTATTTCCGCCATTTATGTTTTGCAACAAGTCAAGTGTTACTCGGTATTGCAAATTGGTTTGCAACGGATCGACCTACCTCTTATCTTGCCATTTCGAGCTCTCATATCGTCTCAGGTTAAACTCTATGTGCGTACTCGCGATTTTAGTGTAAAAGTCAAAACTATCTTGGTACAAACTTCCTTCCTCAACCCAGCTTAATTTCAAGTCATTTGACTCGTTTTAGTGCGCAATAAGCCGGATTCCGTAGCAGTAGGAGAAGAAGGAGTTGTTTGAAAATCTTGCGCATTTAGTTTGCAAGACTTTTAAAATTTAATGTCTCTACTGGTTTAGAAAGCTCCATTTAAGAAACTCGGAAGAATATTTGGAAGACACACATTCAACGAAGTCTCAGTAGGGTTGTGCATTTATATAGATAGTTAATGTTTGTATGAGCACTGTAAACGGGTGCCTGTAGTATTAAAAGTATAGACACATCAACTATCGGGAAGAGCGTGAGGAGTCTGAGTTGGCCACGAGCCACTGGTTCAGGTGGAACCAATGGAGATGTGGGGTCTGAATAAAATCCCTTGTCGTTCATAGAGCCGTAGTGCTTAGTCGATTGCCGTTACCTAAGCTGTGACAAATGACGCTGCTATGGCGATAACTTGGGCAAAAACCAACCCCCCTCGGCGCCCTTGACCGTCAGCCTCATTAATACTTACCCGGCGACCGATGTCTACCACATGGGTCTGGATAAGTCACTACGGTATTTAACGACCCTCATGGAGTCCCTGTGCCGTGTTTTCTCGTGCTCTTTGGATACGCGTCGAATCGTTTGATCAGCCTAGCCCGTTGTCGTCTGAAACGCCAATGTATCTTTTTCCCCAGTCGTAGAACTGGGGTTGTGGACACTTCTAATTTCCCTAGTCGGTCTGTATATCTTATTAAACATCTACAGATGGGACTGATTTCTCTGCTTCTGTCCCCACCTTGGATTTTCGATAGAAGAATTTTATTCGTCTGACGTTTCCCTTAGCACTCGAACTCATAGACAGAGACGGAATCAGATAAAGGTAGGGTTTGCCTAAGACCTGCTGCATTTATAGGATGCAGTCGCTATGCTACACATACCCATCAAAATTAACATCTCACACTGTCATTGCACTTGGTGCGGCGTCTACCTGCTTTACTGTATCCGAGTCGCAATTCCATCGGCCGTGTTGGTTTCGGGCGCGATGATTGCTCAGCCTTTTGGTTTGTCAACACCGACACTGGAAACAATATTCACCCATGGGCCTATTTTGCGTGTCTAATTACGCAGACTGGACAAAGTCTCGGCAGAGACTATGGAAGCGGAAGATAATTGCGCTTATCAATCGACTGAGGGGAGGAAAACCATGATTTAAACGGCCCACGGCTCACGTGGTGGTCACCCTTCACGAGAATTTCGGTCTCGTCGAAATTGAAAGTGTGGCCGGGTCCCGTCGAGCGGGCCGCAGCTTTGGGGTTTGGCGTTCTTCATTCTCACCTCTGTTTCGTGTTCAACCATTCGCGTCAGGAGTAGTGTTCAATTTATTCGACGTATTCGCTTTTCTGTCGACAGCACCTCGTCCAACAAACTTAGCCTTTGGAACGCTCGCATACTGCAACCGCTTGTACATGAATTACCCTTGTCTAACAATGGGTTCCAGCATAAATCCAAAACGCCCGGCAAATGAAATGCATGTTCCAGCGATCGCATTTCCTCAAGTTGAATTTTACTAAGTATGTGCCTTGTTTAGTGACTGAAGCTTGACACTCGGAGCCGTTCCACCGGACGGGATCGCAGATATGTTGTCAATTCTATGACCGTAGGATTGCAGTTAACTTGCGCATTTACTGTTCTGGAGTTCCATCAGTTAAATCCTAGGCCCAGTGGCTGCATTCACGGCTACATTGTTTGTATTTTTTTTCAAATAAAGACTAAACATCTACGCCACACATTAATAAGCGTTCCTCAGACTTACTGCCATCACAATTCCGTAATCTGAGTGTCCTGAGGCCATATTTTAGAGAGGCTGGTTCAGGTCGTTACCCCTGCCTACATTCAATAGCATAAGGAGCATCGGTTGAGACCGAGGGACGGACTGGCAAGCCTCACTGTTACAGCGTTTGCAAGTCCCAATGAGACATTTACCGGCCATTACTTGTTGTACCACTGTACTTCCATTCCGTAATGGACGATGACTACGACTTCTTTTTTTCTAGGAGAGAGAAGTTCAAGAACATCTGATATTCAGCGCTCGTCTACGACAGTTGGAGCAAAAGGCCAACCCGTCAACAAACCTTATCAGTGACACCTTGGCGACCCAGGCAGACGCAAGCAAGGAGATGCCGGTGAATAACATTCGTGCCATTGTTTTTGGCGAATGGGAAATGCAAACCTGGTATGCCAGCATGTATCCACCCGAAGTCGCCTGCCTTCCACTCATTTACATATGCGAATTCTGCCTCACCTACATGCGCTACAACATCGCTTACCGGCGCCACAGGGTGAGTTGTTTCTATCTAATCGTGCTAATTTTCCAGCTGTTCCCGATCAACTGGTCATTTTTTAACCCAGTGAGGCGTCAGCTTTTGTTTGCATAAGAGACAACCTTTCGGGCTATTTATACTGCGATTTTCGTTTAAAACGAAGTCAGTCAAACTTTGTCTCACTAAACATTCAATCTACCAAACGATTTTCGGTCTTCTTTTCATCACATGCCTATTTTTTCCTACATACACTTAACAACCCTATTCGACGTGATTTTAGCTACGATGTAAACGCAAGTTTCCTCCTGGAAATGAGATCTATCGCAGAGGCACTTTGTCCTTCTTCGAGGTTGACGGTGAGAAGCAGAAGGTAATGGTTGGTCTCTGTCTAGTCCCATTGGCTTCTGGCATATTTTGCATATGGGTATTTTGATTTTCTGCTTACTCGGAGGAGGCTACTAAATAGCAATAAAAGTTCGAACGTCAAGAGCGACGAAGTTCACCGTGTGTCACTGGGATTTGAGCGCAGCACCTACCACACTCCCCCCTCACTCACACAGAAGCTGGTAAAGCTAAATGGTTCGTTTACGCGGACGACGCAACCCGGCCCTCGCAAAATTACTAAGTTTTCACAGAACGTAGACGCGGATCTCATGTTCGTGAGAATGCCATAGATACCGCAGGCGGAAGGAGCAATTAAGCCTAACTCCCAATTTTCAAACCGATAACCTCACATGCACACGCAGTGTTGACCGCGAGGCACGAGTACTCTAGTCAGATGGCGGCTTTCTAAGCCACGACTTCTAGCCCATCGGTATAGTTTCAAAGCCTGTCAGATTTACTAGAGTGAGGAATGCGCCGAAGTGCCTTGTGGCTAGATTCCACTCTATCGACCTAACCCTAGCTAAACTACCGTCGTTGGCGCAAAACTCGTGAAACACTAGCCAACAATTTCTGTACGCTTTTAGAAGTAAAGTTTGTTTGGGTGGTGCTGAAAACTGAGTTCCGGGAAACGAGACAGTTCATGTATAAGAGCTTGCTGTTCCGGCTAACTGCACAGATCACTAACAAACAGACTAGGTGCATAGAAGGCAGGGAACGTTGATAAGACGTGTGATCCAACTTCTCTCCTACCTGATCTCTTGCGCTATTAAATTCTACATGTATTGGCACCTTTATGCTAAATTTCTTCCGGCAAATCACTGTGTCAAATAGCTAATTTTATTAGACTTTGCTTTCTCTCCAGATTCGTCAGTTCAAGGTAGAGAATATTTAGTGGAAGTTTATACTTTGAAGAAAAGTAGTAAAACCCAGAAAGAATCCTTCTGGTGCCCATGAATACCCTAAGGATCTGAAGATACTAGATCACCCAAATAATCATACGATCGTCGCAAAACTTAACATTATTACAATCTTTCTCAAAACCCTTCTACTCCCGCCTTTTAAGTAGAACATTTGTGGAGGATATAAATTTCCACAAGATGAGTGGGATTCGTTGTACTTCCTTTTACAACCACACTACTACATCCTTTATTGTACTTACGCATACTTACTTTACTGCGTTCCTTACTGACCATTTCCTGCACATCGTTGCTCGCGAAGTACGCTGCCACCGTGAGAAACATTGGTTCTACCGTACCAAATGCATAATGGTTTCTGTGATACCTGTGGTCCGAAAATGGAACGCCCTGATTGCCTCTCGACTGTGTTGTCTCTGACGAGTACAATCCGACGGAGGCTTCTGTAGACCCCAAGGTCGCACAGACTTTGCTTTCCACTTGTGTCGCATTTCAGCACAACGAGGTTCAATTTCGAAGAACCGTATCGCCCTTTAGTAAGAGTGTGCATATCTCGCAGATACTGCCATGACCTGCTGTTTAGATTGACGATGTCGCCAGGGCGCGAAGATAGCACGGCCATTTGCCCTTTAATTTTTCCGACAAGTTAGATGAACAAAAGTGGATATTCAGATACTCCCGCGATTGGCTTACAGCGCCCATCTCCAGCCTGTCTGATCCACTATATCCTACGGACAGTTTTAGCGATCCTGCAATATCTCAGGCCCCCAAATTGAAAACAATAATTTTTGCCTAGCTGCAAAGACAGTTTGCGATTCCGATTTGACCTGATTGTCTATTCACTTGGTATCTGAATTTTATAATGTTACCGGCTAATATTGAAAGAAGTACCAATAAAGGCAAGAGAGACTGGAATGGCCATTTCTGGCCTGTTAGCCGTCGTCAGCCAGCCACGTCCAACTCCAGGTTTGGAGTGCCTAGAATTCAAACTCGGGATCCTTGATAATTGGGTTGAACGCTCAACTACTGGAAGACGGACCCGTTGTCCTGTCGGTTGCCATCAAGAATACTCATATGTTGTAATGACGTTCACCAACCGGCTTACGGCATTCGACCCAATGACCAACGATCTCGGGTTCGAATCCTAGATGCTGCAAGCTTGGGGTGCGACTGGTTGGTGATGGCTAATGATTTAGGACCGGTCGTTCCAGTCTCCCTTTTCTTTGTGGATATCCCTTTCCGCATATATTCATGGTCGCTAAACGACTGCCTTTGGGGGCTTTAGCTTGAGCCTCTAGACAAAACGGCTCCAGCGTGTCCGGGGACCCGATCAGTGAAAACAATTCCAGCATTATTACACTGTACCGACCGTTGTCCGCCATTTAATAAAAAGTTAACTGCCGCCCGACACAACCATGGACGCGTACAACTGAAAGACTACTTCACGCGACCGTTGCCCGGTGATCCATAACCCAACGGAGAATCTGGGGAGCGGAGGCCCGATCCGCGCACTAGTTCAATTTAACGAGGGTCGCTGACGCCCAGAGGGCGAATTTCCTGTCACACAGCAACGATATTACCTCTTTTTTTAAAAAATAGACTTCAAGATGGTCACAACAAACGCAGTTATCAAGTTTTTATCATTTTGGGTACTGGTATTTGCGCAACTCGTACGCTCTCACTTAATACCCCATTACGCTCGCCGCAATTTCGCGCATTCTCTCTTTATGGACCGGGATAAAGGCCTTTTTCACCCCCTCGCATTCCTGGACTCTTGCCAGAAATTGGGACTGTAAGACCTACCTGCATTTTTCTCATACGAAAGTCCTCGCGGCAGCTATTCCAACCGTGAAATCAGTTTTTTGGTAAAAAAAACTTCTTGAAGCGCTTTTTGCGCTCCTGGGGAGATATTTTCATTACACGAGTCTAATTTGGTATTCATCCCCACGACGTCGTGGTTTCGTAACCTGAACTATCCCGTCAGAGTACGGTGCTGTGTCCGCCCGCATGTTTCTGGCGCTAGCGGATTTCGTATTTTGGGACATTAGGCAGAATTTTATCCCCTGCACTTTTTTCTCTTTAGGAATACTGCCGCAATATTTGTCTTTTGGCAAAACTGTACTTGAAGCAGAAGACAGTTCACGAACTGGACAGGGTCCCCGCCTTCCTCTTCTACATACTGACGGAGGCTGATGAAGCTGGGTGTCATATCATTGGCTACTTTTCAAAGGTAAATCCCATCTTTCAAAGTTATAGACAGCAGATTCCATAGAGATAGACCGTAATTTCTATCCCAACGGTGAAAAGAAACTGTTGCGAGGGGTTTTAACTTGTTTTCTGGGCGAACTCAAGTTGTAGCTTGCAGTGGCTTCAATCAATTATCGGGAGTCGAAAACCCACTGGAGTGTTATGAAAATGGACTAATCAAGGAATGTAAGCGATCAGACAAGGAGACACTAGAATGGCCAGTTTACAAAAAGGTCCGATTGCCAGCGCACTTCAGTTAAAATCTTTGGCATCTGTCCTGGAGTCATTGGCACGGTTGACTTACTCCCATGCCTGTTATGTTTTGTCGCCAGCATCCACAACTTCCTTCTTGGACTCTAGGCTGGGCGCTTTCAAGTAAGATCTAAATGGATATTTTCATTTTCCATCCGAATAGGTAGGCAACCACCTCTCCCATCAATCAAACGCGCTTTCACACAGGATATATTTCGAGGTAGACAGCTACCTCATATATAATGCTGGCCAGTTGTTTGCCTTAACCTTCTCCACGTAAAAAAGATTTTACTCCGAGATGGGATGTAAACTCGTGACCTCACGATCAGTCGGCTCCGCTTCGAAGAATCGCCTTGTGTGGTGTGTGGATCGGAGACATGGCGGGTGTACTCTCGTCAGCTCCTTCGATCACTCTTCTAACACTACATAGGGTGGACAAGAAAGTTTTGCGGGAAGAGGTTAGGGCGCACTAACTAAAGACGGTAGTTGTGATTCCGCTTCCTGTCTTAATTGTCTAGTGATTTGGAGTAGTATTACCTCCTTTTATCCCAGACCAACTATTATGAGAATAAATGCTCTACTTACAGACACAGGTAGCAATTATTGTTTAATTTATCCGGACTCTGTGGGGGTTTTTGCGTTTCAGATATCACGCTTGGCCTCTAGCTCCTGCTTTGGACGTGACTAAAGTTAAGACGTCTCGGTATAATTTACGTGCCATATAATGACCAACACCAGGTGTAGTTGCTTCAACAGTTTTTTCTAGATGACATTAATTTTTGGTCATGCTACCAAAAGGACGAGCTTCACACTTTAGTTCTTAACATTTTTCACTTTATTCCTAAGCGGAGCATTCTAAATTTATGTTTTTTTTAAAAAAAATAAGCTACACTTTACCTCCAGTTCAACAGTCCCGTACCAACGACTTTGCCATCCACCCTTTTTTCAGCAAAGCAGGTCCTTATCTCATGCCACTGCAAAAGAACGCGTTTGATCACCGAATCTTTTCTTCCAGCGTCCTTTTAGCCTTCATTTTGTCTTTCGGACGAGTGCTTTGTGGACTTTTTTTCGTTCAGTCACCCTCCTTACGAGCCCTTTTAGTTTTCCAAAACATATCCAAATGCCGGCATGAGAGTTTAACTCGACTTCTTAGACGTGCCCCTCTCCCACATCTAGTGGCATTCCCGGTGCACCTCCCCCACTATTTTGCTCGATAACTCCTGTATGCCAGCATGTATTACCAGAGCTGCAAACTAATCAGCATAAATTTATCTAAAGATAACAATAATTAAGTCCAGGTAGCATTCGCCAACCGCATCTATCATGCAAGTTCTGTCGAGACTTTCTTTCCACCCGTGAACGTCACTTCTTGGCTTTCACCAAGCAAATTATCTCTGGGGGAGGCAGACAACCTATCCGATTGTTAACCTTTATAGCTGAAGAAATTTCTTTTCAAAAGTCCTTATCGACAGCCGTCGATTATGGCCCCCACCATAATTATAATCGATTAGATCTGTACTGCCGGCGTCCGCAGTCCGATTCTGCACTTTGGTAGCCGGGATGCGCAAAAACCAGTCATCTTAAGCCAAAGATACTGTATAGTTCTTGGCTCAATCGCAGCACTGTTGCGGTCCATTTAATTTAGAAGCGTCTTTTATTTTGAGCCGTACAAAATCAAATAGACTGCAGGTAACAACTTTGCACAGATAGTTATGCAACGTTGTATTTCGGTGTTTGCACTTTCGACTTCCGGTAGGCGATCCTTTCTCCCCCGGCAGATTGGTCCTGCTCAAGTCTTCCCCACTCTTATCCGACTCCTCTACATATCGGCAGAAATGTTTCATCCTGCAACCATAGTAGAGCCTTTTATCTGCCCGAATTTCCTCTTTTAGACGTTCGTACAGGCGCTTGCGCCTTTATGTCACCGCTTTTAAATGCGGCCTGGTGTTCCACCGCCTCCACACCCTATTTGAATACCTGCGTACATTTTCGCGCGCACTCTCAACCCTATTTGAACCCATTTACCCAGTCCCGTGTTTGCGCATTTGTGCCTGTGTGTGTGTGCGAGAAAACGAGAGTGGAGGCCTCCCCTCAGTTGCCCACCTCTGACTTGAAGGAGACACGACCGCTGGGACAAGAGCTTTATTAACCTCTGACTGCTGTGCGTGTGTATTCTTCTGCCCACCAAACACCATTCGTGAGACATGATGGAAGCGCGCTCGGATAGGCAAGAGAGGGGAGAACCGAATGAGTGTGCGTGTGTGTTCTTGCAAGCGAGACTATCACAGAGAGTGAATTAACTGTCGTCTGTTCCCATGCAGTGGAATTACAAGACCGGAGTGATCCGTTTCAGTTCCCCTGTGTACCCTTTGCCTTCCAAGTTTATTGCAGCTTGCAGGTCATAGTCGACAATGGCCACATCACGTTTATAGCTAGGGTGGTAGGTGGAGGACCAGGCTGCAATGGCTCCACCTCGATGAGGCCCTTATGCCCCTTTCAGTCATATGAGATCTGTGAACGTCACCCTCTTTGAAGCCTGTTTTATTTGGAGTTAGGTATCAGGTCGTGTGTACCATGAGCCATTTACCTCTGTCTGCCACTGTGCTCACACCTACCTCCAGTCGTCTTAACTGTTCTGCGGCTGGGGTATGGCCTGGGAAGAGAGATAGAGAGGGATGTTGCGGGAGTCTGCTTTACCATAAACGCGATTCACGCGTAAGTCACCACTACGCCTTCAGGATAGTGGCCGGGCTCATCACTTTTTACGGTCAACCTGTCGGTTGAAGTCGGTACCAAGGTGTGTTCGGAGATGTCCGGCGAAGTCCATCGTAGTGGTTTGTGTACGTCGACAATGATCGCACACAGGGAAACCCTGAGCTGGGCTGGTAGCACTGCTTACGGAGGCAGTGTTGTTTGTGTCGAGATGACGCAGAGATATCCGCCCGGTTAAATTCGGACCTGAAACTTGGGTCCACGAAGCTGGCTCGAATATGGAGGGGGGTCGACATGATTTGATCCCTGTTTTTAAATCAACTGACATAGGCTTCTACCAGCGACCACGAATCTGGTTTCGCGGATGCAGACAATGGTATGAACCGATATGGGGGGCGGAGGGGAGGAGCTACTTGAGGCTTGAATACCAGAATTCGGCGTGTTGACCCGCATCCTGCCTGTCACATGCGTTGCCCTCTCTGCCAGATAGCGCTACACCCTCGCAAACCGATACGCAGTGAGAAACTATAAGTTTTCGCATACTGGTCACCTCGCCTTTACCGTATAGGCTTGGAAGTTCGGCCAAATATAATGACCATTCCGGCGACTGATCCCGCATTTTCAATGAAACAAATCCTCAGGACAGATATCTTCGCGTTTCTTTACGAAAAACGTTCTGGCCGGAAATCTTTCTGAATTGTTGTAATTGGTCCAGGGACTCCTGAATGACGTCTGCATGTCAGTGTGTCTGCCTGCGAATTAGTCGACGTTTGTCTGAAGTCATTACTTTGCGTTTTCTGATGAAAAGACCATGGAAAATGGACAGTTGCTTTTGTTTTTTTGTTTCATCGTGAACTGCATACCCAGGGCAGTTTTACTGATTGCATTTTGAAGGTAATGCAGCACACTTCCTACCACGACGCCGAAATGTGCGTGGAGTACTTACTGATCCGAGTAGTTTCTGAGTCCTGCAGGATCAGTTCTGCCATTTAACCAGGGACGGGGGAGCTCATCGGAAGCCCCTTTAATATTTTGCCAGGCTCCGTCTCTACACGTGCGTCTATTTCTGATTGCAGCCGATCAGGCGTGCTACGATCGTGCACTGCGGTCATCCATCTTATGCGAAATCGTACTCTGCTTTGAGATGGCAAGAAAAACCGTCCAGTGATAAATAACTCGTAGCTCAGGTGGTTAGAGCGTTGGCTGCGCTAAAGCCTTCCCCTTACTGCGTGGGTTCGAATCCCACCGAGGCGCCGAGTTTTTCACAGTTGGGTCAATATGAAATAACTGAGAGCAAAAAAGAAGGAGGGCTGTGACATTTCGCTGTTCGCCCCTGCAGTTATCTACTGCTCGACCAATGAGGGCGTCCTGCACCTGACTGCTGAACATCTGTAATTGGATTAAAATAAATTAGGCGGTAGGATACGGG
>CACRXP010000948.1:155069-170588 GCA_902702965.1 Spirometra erinaceieuropaei | reverse complement strand
CACTAAAGGGTTACGAGAGTTGTGTCAGGTCTGAAGCTAGGACGCAGAAACAATTATCCCTCCTGGAACTTAACGCAATGTTGCCTGTAGTGCAAAGGGGTCCTTATCCCCGTAGCTACACCTGCAAGAGTTAAGTGGGCATGTAGTAGCAGATTAATATACCCTTAGGATGTGGTGGCACACCTAGGTGAGGCTCCGGCCGTTCCAGCCACGTGCGCTTTCCACCTCCGGTCTTCCTGACTCTGTCCTGACACCGAGTCCAGGTGGGGAATGGGGAAGAGAGAGTATGGTAGATGCTTTGCAAGTCCACTATCACTAGGACCTAGCTCATGCACAAGTCACCGTCCCTGCTCTGCCTTGTTGTGGAGCACACGGTAGACATCGTCGAGACCGACGGCCGAACTCTCAATAAATCCTTAGGTAACTCACCTAGTGTTCGGCAACTGTTGGCCTCTGCAAAAAATTGTACAAGGAGAGGAGATTTGTTAATGCTGTCATGGCTTCTATCTGAAAAAGACATCGTGATGACCAAGCACGATTGGATAGCGCAGATTCCACTGGCCAGCTGTGTTTTGACATATTTGACTTTTATCTTTTGATGACTTTATCGGCAAAATAGCCTAGAATAAGCCAGTTCATGCCCTACCAGGGCTTTTGTCTTCTGCACTTTAAGCACAAACCAGAGGAACAGGACTGTCCCCCATCCGCCACCTACAACAACCTCTCCTGTCTTCTCATAATGCCACATTACCAGCGCAAGGGCTACGGGCGGATGCTGGTTGAATTCAGTAAGTCTTTTTGCATTGTTCGAAATGAAGCTTTGTACACTCATTCCGAAAGTCAGCATGCAGTTTTTGAGCTGAAATCCATCAGCGGAATGAGGGCGTAACTGCCAAAGGGCAGTCAGTGTTATACACATAGGGCAGTTCGACCGTCGAATCCCACGATGTTCACCGTTTGCCTCACAGCTAGGTGGGCGTATGGACGATGACTTGCGCATGAATTAGTTTACAGACTTCCGCTGTATCTACCACAGTCTCTCCTCCTCACTCACCTGGACCCGGTGCCAAGACAGAGTCAAGGAGGCCAGAGGCGGGTGGAGACGCAGGTGGCTGGCGCGGCGCGTACCCGCACCTAGACGTACCAGCATGCCTTGGCCCGCGCAAAAGGGGCCAGGATTTCACGCAAGAGGAAAAGGAGTACGCCTCGGATCCCAACTGAGTGGGCTGCATTAAGAAGGAGCCACCGCAGCCTGAATATCCTTCCTGAGGGGAGGACACTGAGTTATCCCATCAGTTGGCAGCCCTCCAAGTTACAGCCTTTAGCGCACTGCGATAGTTCTCAGCGTATCAGACTGTTTGTGGTGAGGACGCATTCGCCGAGTGAATATGCGTGGACAATGCGGATGGATGCGGTGGGTTTATTCGGGGGCTTCTGGCACTTGTACGGCGAGCCCATGACGATGGATTCGCAAGCGACTACGTTAGGTATAGGTGTTGTCGCCTTGAAGGCAGGTTGAGGTGGAGTCAGCATTGTTAGTGGTGGGTGCGATGGTGGTGAGCGTAGTGGTTAATCGGGCGTCGGAAGTGTTCTCGCCGGTGGTGGGGGTTGGTGATGCGGTAATAATCGTTGCGGGTGTTGTGGCGGGGTCGACGACGTCGACTGAGACGTCGGAGTATCAAGCATGTGACCACCGGTGACGATGCTGGTGGTCGTTGTGGACGCGGTGGGAGTTGGTGCAGGAGTGGTGGCGATAGGGGTGTTTGCAGAGGCACTCAGGTGGAGTTGCCGGGTTTTTGGTACATTGGGTTCGGGATGTCCGCTGAAACTGATCCGTGCGCGGAATGTTTGTTGGTAGCGTGGGCATGGTGGAAGGGTTGATTGTTGGCGTTGTGAGTCGAAGGTACCAAAAACCCAGACACGCGTGTCCCGTCGATTTTGTGATGCTGCGTGACACCAGTGGCTGATGACTTTTAACTCAAATAACCATACAAACTTTCGGCTCTAGCCTATGAATTTTTATTCCCAGGGGCTACTCTCCAAGTTCGCGTGTTCATTCTCGAGGAAACTAAAAAGGACTCCATAAAGAAACTGGGATATATACTAGAGGACACAGGGGTAACGCCGTGGGGAGAAGGGGGAGGCTCGCTGATGAACTGAATCGCTCGCAGCTGCGTCATGCCACGACACAAAACCGGCGAAACCCATGTCTGGACTTTTTGTTAGTTCCTGTGCTCTCACTATGGTAGATCTTTCAGTGTGTCGAACAAATGCTCGTTCCGCCCTTCAAAGCTATGCATCTGAGACGCGTTCTTCTCTTATTGTTATAACCGCCTCCACTCAATTCAGTGTTAATGTGCCGCTGCACTCGGGGTGTCCTGGTTATATCTCCTGTAGATCACCCCGTTGATGAAGCCCTAATCAGAGTCCGTTATTGCTTTTTATAGCCTCCTCTCTCTCCCCCCCCCTTCTACGCTCTATCACTCCGCCTCTGACGGTCAGCCACACTTGACGACTTAGTTACCCAGCTAACCTGCCTGCTGGCTGTTTCGATGGGTATTACTCTTCTGTCCCGAAGTGAACAGGGTTCCCTGAGCCAACAGGTGACGGGCTTAATGAAGCTCAGCCCTCACACGGCTGGAAGTTACCATAGGGGTCACGTTGGCACTGGGCTATGGCGATCTGATCCTCATTTCGGGGAGGACTGGGTTGACTCGTCAGTTAGCCGCCATTCAAAATACGACTTTGAGGTCTCTGCAACAGTTTAAAGGTGCGTCAAATTTTAACGGGGAAGGTACGCGATAAATCAGTGTGACAAAGGTACGAGTGGAATCGGTCTCACGCTAGCACCTCTCACCTAGTAACGGTGGCAGTTGGGAACAAGGCCAGCCATTGAGGGCAGTGTCTGGTGCGGCCTGATGTCTCTACATAGGATGTGTCCAGCTCAACAACATAACCCCTTTTTGGGTTTCCTGGTGCTGATGGACCCACGAGCCAAAGAATGCCTGGTTTTCCTTGATTCGGTGGTAATCAGTGGGACTGGGTGATCTGAGCGAGAACAGCTCCTAGATTCTGGCAGTTTAGTTGCCACAGCATGAGGCTCAAACGCATGGCCGTAGTGTCTACAGTTTCTTGCGCGCATCTAAAACACCGATCGCGCCCTCTAAGAAAAGCAGGAAGTTGCTGATCCCAGGAGAGGGGATTTATGTCGTAGAAGGCGAGTAAGCTGTACTCGCAGAAAGCACAGCGTAACCATTGTGCATATCCAGCGATGCTTTATTTGGAATTGCATCCCCATGGCCTCGTGAAGGTAGCATGCATTAATTTGTCTCACGGATGCGTGGACTATAGTGATTGACTGGCCCGTGTTGGTAGCGTGCTTCGGTGTACGCGTTCCAGACACGTGAGCGGGAGAATAAAGTCGTCTGGTATGGCTGCAACGTTAATCGAATAGTCACGTGTGCGGCCCCGTTAATAATGATGGACGCTAATTCGGGTGCTGTCGTTTGCTGACGTCCTACTGAGACATTTCCCCGTCCCATTACGACAACTGCACTCGGGAGGCTAACGCATCACCCAGTACACGCCCTTCCATTATTACTTAAGTCAGTCCGAAATAAAGTACTTTGTCTGGGACTGCTTAATAAACTGTTATATTTGGAAGCATCTAGCGTCTTTTGATTTCAAAAGCATTCCAGAACAGTCACTTGCATTTTCGTCGGACTTGCGCACTACCTGACAGGCACGTTTCTCGAAAACACCCTTAAATTCTTGCCCCTATGATACTTTTTCGTCGCAATCGACGCAAACTACCATCGCTGCCGCCGCTGTGTCGGGGATGCAGTGGTGCGTATCGTTTAATTTGGGTTATACGGAGACGAAATTGCACAGGGTTTTCGTAACTATCTCCTCCCCTTCCCGCTCACCCAAAATTAACTGAAAGCAGATCTTCGCACAGTGATTGAATGTATGCACGGTGGGATTTGGACACACGGTGGCAAGGCTTGAGTACAGCAAGCGCCCTAACTACCCGAGCTACGAGGCCACACCTTGAGACGTGAATTATTAAAATCTGCCAAAACATCCATGAATTACGTGAGTCTGGTGGATTCTGGGTGGTTTACTTAGGAAATCCTGCTTGGGCAGTCAGCTAACTGTATCAGATTTGGTGGATTTCAGACGTTGCAGTAGGTTGGGCGGGTAACTTGACCCAAATGTGATTAAACTCACGTCTCCCGGTGGGGCCTCGTAGCTCAAGTGGCTAGAGCGTTGGCTGTTCTAAAGCCTTCCCCATGCTGTCGCAGGTTCGAATTCCACCGAAGCGCCGAGCTTTTCACAGTCGAGTCAATCTGAATTATGAAAAATCCACCAAAAAATAACGAATTACCGACAAAGACAAGGGAGACAGGGATGGTCTATATTTTGCGCCCCTGTGTGTGGCTGCCGGCGGGGTTCGAAATAGAGCCCGGGACACAGTGGAACGAATTAGTTCCGTATCACGGTCGATGAGCGCCCCTCTACCATACTTCGTTTGGTAAAAAAATCGTATCAGAATTTCGTACTTGATAGTAGTGTATATTTGGGTTTTAAAACAATTCTTCAATTCCTGAGTAATTTTGAGTCCTATTTACCGATTTCGGTTTGAACAGGCGGCTGAGAGGACTTGCCTCCAGAAGCCGGCATCCTGGTCTGACTAAGATGTCTTGAGTTTGTTTTGCACGATGGTCGGTATTCCAATACCACTTAAGTAATCCTACATTCGGTTACCGGTAAGGACGCAATATGCGACCCAGGGTTGCACATTACTTGTTACTGCCTACTGAACTTCACAAAAGTAGTGTTGTTTTAACGTGATCGCCCTACCAGCTATGACAGCGATTCCATCCACTACGGCAGTTGCCGACAGCGCCGCTATTCCAACGAGTGTCCAATTGCCGTTGTCACATAGCCGCCATATGCTATAAACCGCATTCCTTGCTATGCTGCGATAAGCAGGTCTGTTGCGGTATTCAACTGTTGCATAACTGGACAGCCGCCCGAGGCGTGCTATTGCACTGCGTGCACTTCATTAGTTACCTGTTCATCTTGTACGTTCACGGCAACGCTTGTACCAGCCAGCTTCACGCTCAGTCATTGCACCCACACACGGAAATCATCCGTAGACGGCGCCTACCAGCTCGCCTTACCATCGCCTCCCTGACTGGCAATGCTTCCGTCAGTCGGTTACCCCCCCTGCACTTCATTCGTTTCTTATTCATTTTCGATGCAACCGACATAAATTTGCGCCAGCTAACCTTACGTCCAGTCACTGCATCCATACAAGGAAATCTTTCCTAAACGGCGACTATTAGGGGTCTTCTTTTTCCCCCGTTGGTTTCGGTTCTCCTTTCGATTAGTTGCCCACCCTGTCCTACCGCCAGCCTTAGCAACGGCTTCATTCATTTGCATTTCGGCTGCTCAGTTAGTTCGGTTGGTTAGTCCACGCCCTACTTCACTTCCGCTTCATCACGTCAACGTCATTGGAACGGAATACGTTTTTTGTTCATTACATAGGTTCCCTGATTCCGATTTTTCACTGCGAAACTTACTTTACTCATTGTACCCGATCGTGGACATCCTCCGAGGCCTGTTACGGCTTACTCGAACATGTCACACCATGCGTCAGTTTGCTTCATGCCACCACCATCGCAGCGGTTTTCTTCGCGCGTACGGTAAAACGATATCACCACGACATTAAAAAACATTAACAGTCTGTTTAAGGAAACTTTCAACAAACAAATTTATTACATGTTACATGTGCCTGAGCATGGAGAGTTTCGCTTAACCGGAAACATCTCGGTAAGCTATTCAAGAAACCAATTCCAGATCATTTCGGTCGAGACCGAGCCATATTCTGCACTGGACTTCGTGCAGATGAGCCCAGAGAGACCTTCCAGACACCGGCCCACTTTCCCGTAGTTTCCTCTTCAGCCGGTTTCAATACGCCTCGATGGCGTTCGTGCAGCGGCCTGTTTTAGGATCCACGAAATTTCGGGAGTGATTGACGTTGTGGTGTTCACATCCTTCCGCTACCGGCGGCAGCTCCTGTTACTGACTTGCTCAGAAGTAGCCTTTCGCTGCTGCGTATCGTACATGCCGACGATCCGATACGGCCTCCTCATCCCTCCAACCTTATACTTCCTTCAGCTAACCACAATTTCGTCATCCTGCGCTTCAATTCTAGGCCGGCCAACTTGCCTAGTTACCTTCTTTGAGGCGGGCTGAGCAGACGTCCCGGTAGACGCGATACCAGCTGAGGGATGTGTTATGCGCAACTTCTACTTTTTGCTCACACAGCTTCCCTCTAGCACCTCTCACAAACGCCAGCTGGATTTCCATAGTCTTCGGTATGGTGAGGCGGACACCTTCAAACACCGACCCATTTCGAACTTACTTCCGCCGATGACATTTAGAGCACTGAAAGACAATACTATCAGCACACATACTCCTCTTATGCAGTCTCGTTGGTTTGCGGCATACGCTGGCTTGGGATGTTGGAAGTAGCCTTTTTTCCTGATGATAGGCTACCACGTTGGGCATTTTTATCCCCCTCCTAGTGCTGTCCGCTCTGCAGGGTGCATCGACTTGAGGACACCTTTTAGCACGTGAAAGCTTAGCCATAGGCGTTCTACCATATGGAAGCATAACTTTCTTAAACTACTACCTTACACTGCTATGCCTTTCTTAACAAATAAGCATAACCATGTACTTTACTGGCAGCTGTCTCCGTGATTTTCATTTAATTATTAAATTTTTCTCAAATTAGCCGTGGTCTTACAAGTTCAATTGATTTAATTTACCTTTGCTGGACACCTTGGCGACCTAATTGTGTTTCGGAGTACTGCGGCATTGCGCCCTACGGTTGGGTCAACGTTCGTGCTTTACTCCTATGGGGTTTTCGGCGCCTCTAGTGCTTTGATTTTCATTGGCTACTTCGATGCCCTGATCTCTGACCTTGGCGTCATTATCGTACAGGTGTTATGTACGGTTTACTTTGGTACTACGGTGTTAAATACCATCCTTATTCAATCTTCCGGTCCGCTGTCAAGGTAACACACGGATCTATTTTAACTTGCTCACGGATTGTAAATCCGTGCACACACCTTACCCTTTCCAACTGTCCACCTTCCCATCCAGTAGCCCCACCCGCATAACTCCTCCTTCTACCTGTCCCGTCAGAAACGAGGACCTATCTTGCGTTATTTGGAAGGGGTTGCATATTGCGTCGTTGCCCAGTTACCATCTCATGAGATTGGTTACTGACTGCATTTGGCTCTTGTCCTTGCTGCTTATACCAACTTCCTGTGACATTTCTTCAGTAAACACGATCGCATCTACAACAAGGAATGCGGTTAGTGGAATTACTAATGCTTTCATAGGCGAAAACATGAGCGGCAATGCAGGCATCTTCTAATCAGACACCGACGCCTTGCTGCCGTTTTGCTCTATGTGGTGGAGCCCTTAATGGTTTCTGACCAACATACAGTGATGTATAGTCGCTGACTTTTAATGTAATATAAATTGCAGTTGTTTCGCCCTTGATACGATTGGAGGTGAGATTACAATATACAGGGGCTTATTTGTTTTTCGTCGTTCACACCTACCACGACATTTCTGGATTTTCCTGACAGCCTACCTTTAATTACGGGATTAGATTGTCGTTTACTAGTTCTTGTAAACTCGGCTGTACCACATGTGTGTTGCTCCTGTCAATTTTAGTTTTAAGTTAACACCCAATTGTGAAAGACTCGGCGGCCTTGGCGGAATTTGGACCGTCGATCGCAAAGCTCTTGGTCGGGGCCCTATAGCTCCAGTAGGTGGAGCACTGACCGTGGGTTCAAATCATATCAGGGCCGCTAAATTATTCAAAATTGAATATTCAGGCAAATTGTCCAAATCTTCTAAAACGCACATTCCCGGGAAACCTCTGTTTATAGATAAGCTGCAAGGAGAGGGTCTTGCAGCTGACCTACTGATTTTCTTAAGGGCCTATTGTACCGCCTAGTTCCCCGTTCTACTGCAACATTTTAGGCTACCTCCTGAGCAGACTGGAGGGTCGCGTAGGCTCACCAGAACGTCCCCTCTCCGACCATGGTCTTCTGCTTTACCAGAACTACTGGCGTTGGGTTGTTGTCTCCTACCTTGCCGCTTATGAGCTCAGGGAGATCAACATTCGCTGTGAGTTTTTTTCTGTTAAGGCAGGCGACACCACACGCCGCTCTGTTTCTCTTCCTACGCTTCTTAATCATTTGCACGTAAGACTGCACCGCCTAGTCGCCATTATGTTTGGTGAGTTATGACATTGGTCATCAGAGAATTAAAACTCTTGGACGAAATCCCGATAAAGACAAGGCAGACTTGAATGGCCATTTGTGGCAATTCATTCATCCATATTGACCCAACTGTGAAAAACTCGGTGCCTCGGTGGGATTCGTGCCCACGCAGTAAGGGGAAGGCTTTAGTACGGCCAACGCTCTCACGCTCGGTGAGACCGAGGCACCGAGTTTTTAACAGTTGGGTCATTATGAATGATTTATAATCTGCCAACACATCTATGAATTCAATCATCACCAACCAGCCTGCCGCTCATTGGTAGGGTTCTCGATCCAGTGACAGAAGGCCCCTGATTCAAATTTCAGGTGCCGCAAACCTGGGTTTGGGTGTTGCTGGCCGACGACAGATAGTAATCAAGAAATGACCATATCAGGCTTCCTTGTCTTTGTCAGTACTCCGTCCAGCATACATATCCGGTCGCTATGTGACGTCTTTCGTAGCGTCTAGATCTCAGACCGTACCGTAACTCGACCTGCGAACCCAATTCCAGCATAATTTAAGCCCTTATCCGAATTGCTCTGATCCCTACGTCTTGTCTACGTGTGTCAACGGGACTACAGGGGGTTCTTTTAGAGTCCAACTCGTCAGACAAGTTTAATGAACCACCTTCCAGCCCACTGTTCATTCTGCCATCTGTGTAGACCTACTGTCCGTCGCAAGCGATATTGACCACCACCATTCTCATTAAAGCACTGAACCTCGAAGGAAGCACATTAAAGCAGCCTCTTGTAGACAACTGTCCTGGAGACTGAACGTGGAAATTTTAATCGAATAGAGGGTAACAATCGGGAGATGGCACCCAAAAAATCCGTTACCTATAAATAATACTTTAAACAGTGGACTCAGACGCCTTCAGGTTCTATCAGCAGTTTAAGGCCTACTTTCACGCACTACTTGGACTTTCCCCGACGGCCTGACATGGGCTGGCCGAACGAACATCACAGGAGGTTACATGGACGATGGTCGCTGTTACCCAACTTCCCCCATCGTTACACACGTACACCTGAATATACGGAATACATTTTCATTACGGCAGTTTATTACACAACAAAATCACTTTTAAATAGAATAAGTCTGCACAACATGTGAGAGGAACAGTTCCCAGGCATCTGTCATAGACATGGCACTGAGGCCAAACCAAAGACGATATTGTACTTCGTGTATGTGAGCCCACACAGCTCGACCACATACTGGGCCTCCCTCGTGGAGTTTCCTTTTCAGTCTACCCCAGTATGCCTCAATGACATTGGTGTGCCGTCCGGTGGTAGGGTCCTTGAAGTTCTTTGAGTGGTTAACAGAGAAATGTAGATAACCTTCTGAGGGAAGACGATTATACGCCTCCCACTCGTCCTTTACCACTATACTGCCTTTGGTGGCCCATTTTGTAATAACGGAACGGAAAGCGGGCCAATTTCGATCATTCACCTGCTCAGATAAGGCTTTCCGTCGGCTTGTATCGTACATCCCGACCAGCCACCACCCATAAAACCCCTATTACCACCTGTCCCTAAGACATGATGCTTTGGTTAGGGGGATTTGCTACCTCGCGAAATGTTAGCGGAGCTTCTAAAATGTGTTTTTGACAAGAAAAGACAACACAAGCAAGGTTGTTATGTTAATTATCGCGCAGCATAATCCGAAGACACTTCAGCTACGTCAGGATGCCGGCTTTTGCACGAGTTTCAGCCTGGTCGGTTGCAAAAACAACAGTCTGCAAAAAAATGGATCATTAAATATCACGCGTTTTCTCAATTGACTCTCGATGCCTTTATGAATTCAAACTGATTTTATAGAAAAAGTATTATTTTTTCACCTTTTCGGTAGCAACTTCTTCAAAATTTAAAGTTTGAGAAAGGACACTTTTCCGCTCTGAAAACGTGGATAATTATTGGATTTTTAAGATCGTGAATTGTCCATTCGCGCTAGGCAAAGGCAACAAATCGTGCAAAATAATTGACGTCATAACATTTCATGACGTCTTACTCAACTGCAAACGGTCTTTGAAGGTGATCCAGAAGAATGAAATGTGATAGGTAATTAAAACACGGACTGTGTGTCTGATATGCGATTGCGCATGGCGAGGAATATTATCTCAGGAAGTGAGTTCGAATTACAGCGAAAACCTGTCGAGCGTGATTAAAACTATAACACAGCCTGGCATGCGAGGAGGCGGAGGGGGTGAATGAGAGGACGGGTGTGGGAATGGGGTCGTGTCCGTTACTGACCCTTACCATGGCAGTGCGAGGTTGATCACGTGATCCAGCTGATGACAGAGTTGCGGCTTTCTCTGTACTGCAGAGGCCTCCGCAAAGTTCAGGAGACGTCCAGTCGTCGCCCGAAGCTGGACCTTGAATGCAGTCATTTGGTCCATCATATGACCCTTGTCCACTAGGTGCTTCGTAACTGGACTTTTTTTCCGTCCTTCGCAGCCACTTCAGCATTTGTTCTGCTGACCGAGTTGTCAACTGCCTTTGCATGCACCCAGTGTATTTACATCCGTAACTACAACAAACTCATAAATACAGATTGGTGTGGCGTTTACAGACAGAATGTCTTCAGTTGGTCTAAAGCGTCGTACATATCCATTTATTAATGCTACATGCAAAGTATATAAAATGGTCTATATGCATTGCAAAATCCTACGAGCACTGCATGAAGTCTTCATAATGACGTATAGAAATGTTTGAAGAATTTTGTCCCCTCTACGAATCTGAAGCAGGCAAGCAGAGCAGGACTTAATAGTACCGAAAATTTCGCGACGGCTCGCCAACTGCGTCCTGTCGCTCCATAACATCGATAGCGAGTAGGAAAAATACAACAGATTTGAATTCGTGCAGAAAATCAGTGCAGAAACAACAAGTTCATGGTTTTGAATAAAGCTGGCTAATCGATAATGTTAGTAACTCAAACACCGTATGGAAAGAACGTGAGAAAAAGGGGGCGTTAACGAACAAAAAAGTAATGAAATAAAAAGTAATAATTTCCAAGTTGACAAGGGGCATGGGGTCATCATTCTAAATCGCAGTAACTAGATGATAAAAATGGAGGCTATTTTACGAAATCACAGTAAATTCCATTTAGAAACGTCCGGAAAGGCATTGGAGGACTCCGCCTGGAAAACAATTCAAAAGTTGCTGGGCAGCAATTTTTTGGACTCCAAAACAACGTTTTGCCTAAAACCTAGAAGTTCATATACTCCCAGACTTTATGGATTCCCAAAAAACGCTTAAAAGAGATATACCCCTTAAGATAAATTTTGTCTATGTATAGTTAGCCTTTTTACAAACTAGCACAGTGGCTAGTCAAGGAATTAGAGCCAATCCAACGACGGTTTTCTACTTACACGCTAAAAGACAGCTTTCATTTCACTGAAGAAATCAGAAATCAAGACATTTGTGCAAATACATTATATCCCTGAATGTAGAATCACTTTTCACTAACGTACCACCGGATGAAACAATGGACATCATATGTACCCATGCATCTGAAACTAGTCTGTCAACTGAAACACTGCGAGACGCATTAAAATTGTTCACAAAGAACGTTCAATTTCTTTTTAACAGCCAATTACATAGACAAATTGACAGAGTGGCAATGGGAAGTCCTCTCGGCTCTATCTTTGCTGACATCTTGATGGGTCATCTAAAAGAAAAATTGTCCGCGAAATTGAATATGCTGCCACTCTACAAAAGATACGTGAATGTTGAAGACATTAAGGAGACTGAAGAATCGCTTTCTATTATGAATAAGCTACATCCAAGGATCAAATTTACCGAACTAGTATTATGCAGTCCTTCTAAGCCTCTTCCGATTCCACGGACGAAGGGTGCCTTGACAATGCACGCCACTTCCAATTGCGTTTATGAATTCACATGCACTTGTGAATGCAAGTACATTAGGCGAACGCAAAGGCAGCTGACAGCCAGGTCTGTTGAGCACCTGCCCAGATGGATCCTAAGGCAGGAAAATAAAATCCCGCGTTCCTTCATTACGAAACACCTGCTTGATAGGGGTTACTCTGTTGACCCCTAAACTTCCTTCCAATTACTTGTTCGGGCACGAACAATTCGGGCATTGCGTTACCTAGAGGCGGCCTATATACGGCGGGTAAAACCAGATCTTTGTAAACAGTTGGAACACGTGGTTAGCCTAACATTGCCGTGGTAGCCTCTAGCTCCATGATTTTTATCTCTTCCCTCTTTTTTGCTCGTTAACGCCCCCTTTTTCCCACTATTCTTCCCATACGGTGTTTGAGTTACTAACTTTATCGATTAGCCAGCTTTACTCAAAACCATGACCTTGTTGTTTCTGCACGAATTCCGATCTGTTGTATTCTTTCCACTCGTTATCTATGTTATGGAGCGACATGACGCAGGTGAAGAGCCGTCACGTAATTTTTGGTACTATTAAATCCTGCCTTGCTTCCCTGCGTCAGTATATAAATGTTTAATTTTCCCTACACGACAAATATGAAGCTTGTAGTTTGGAAATAATGGATGCACTTGCAGCAGCAGGTCGGGTTTAAGATTATTAGGGAGTCTAAAAACCTTTTAAAACCGAAAGATATTGTCTCCCAAAATGTAACTTTGAAGAGAACGCAATTTACTACCAAACAGTTACAAGAGGCAATATTTTTGTGCATCCCTTTTGCAAAATATACATGAATTTATAGGTTCATCGGAAGGATGCGGAAGAAACCTGTACCACTTAAGCAGTCGTATATTTTAGAACAGTTTCTGCAATTCGCAGGAAAGAAGCTCATTTAGAAACCGGCATCCTGACGTAAGTGTCACACGATAACTAATATCACAGATATTTCCTGCTCGAAAAAACATTTCAGAATTTCGGCCACCATTTCATGAGATAGCACATCTACTCAACAACAACAAAGGCTAATGCTCCCGAGCGCAACCGACGGGACAAAGGGCCCGTGGCACACTCGTTAAGTGCGTTGTAGGACTTTATAAGGCCCGACGGCTAAAGATCGCGGGCCCGATGTTCAGGTGCGGCAAAAACCTTGGTCTGGGTAAGGCAGTTAACATCAGATTAGAAAACGCCGCTTTTCTACATGCAGAAGGCCTACTTTTGAGTTTTTTTTTGTGGTCTGACATACGCTTGCCGACGCCTCACTTTCTGTTGACCTTGGCGCACTCTTTGTCCCCCTCCCGCATTGCTATTTTTGTCCCAGATTGTCTGTACCCGGCTTCAACACTCGCCTACTCGGCACTCCTGTCGAGACCCATATTTTCCGGTCATTTTCCTCTCATTTTTTTCTGACCCCAATCCCTCGCACATTTCATTTCGCTTAAAAGCATTCATGCGCTGCGCACTAACTCTACACTCCTATGTAGCATTCTGAATATAAATAGCTTAGAACGATAGTTTACCAATGTCTCCCTACGATATTGTCGGTCTTAGGGGACATCATGTGGACCTTTACTTCAACTGATAGCTTTAGACATAATTACCTTTCAGAACAAAGGTGAGATCTCGCGTTCTTCCTAACTGCGTTAAAGAAATGACTGAATGCTGACAGCACGTAGACCGGAATGATAATTACTGTCCATATCTTCTGCGCAAGTGCTATTTCCCAATCTCACTTCATCTTTCATGCCTACCAAAATAACTCACAGGACATAATATACTCCCTTTTTGGAGGGACAAATTTTTGTTGTTCACCGAATGACTCGGGCGTCACAGCCCTCCCCTGTTTTGTTGATTTCCGTCTCAAACTAACAGTACCATTGGCATTGCATCGCGCGTGCATGAGTCCGATTTTCGCTGTTATGTTTCCGTTTTTTCACCACCCTACAGCTGTCAGCGAGTCCTTGGGAGTTGACGTTCGCGACATTGTCTCAACCCTTTTGGATCTGGGCTTGCTGAAGTACATTAGGACGGAGTACTACATAGTTAATGACAAGGTGAGTCTTGAAGTTTCGAGAATTTTTTTGTCAAGCCCCGGAAGTCCACGATTTAATTGGTTTCACCCTGTGTGAGAGCCTTTCTTTGCAGGTGGATCAGACTTCTGCAAGGCCGGTTGGACTAGTTTTTCCTGTTTCTTGTTAGCAAGGCACAGTTACACCAAATGTACCTTTTTGCGGACTGTGAGGGGACGGGTGGGACGCTTTGAAAGCACAGGAACTCGTCTCTGCTATGTGTTAGTCCACGTCCTTGGTGTGTTTTCAGTAAAGCCACCTCGGTACGAGTTGCGTCCTTAAGTCATCCCAGTTGTTCATTTCAAGAACAACTAACACTTCCAAACACTTAAGGAAAAAAAACTCATCGATTTAGGTGCGCCGAATGCGCTGTCTCGTTTGTCTATTGTGTTATCTGCGTCCTTCGAATTTGAGTCGTATCCCCAGCTCTCCGAGTTTTCGTCGAATTTACTTGATAGTATAGGGCAGACTGAACGTCGCGTGGAAATATATTGCGAACTGACAACGTATCCTTTGGATTTGGATTACAAGTACACCTACTCGAAAGTTCTATCATTATTGGAATTTTCGGATCTCGACGTTATTTCCCACGGTATCAGGAGGAAAATTCTACCCGAATTCTTCAAGGAACAGCACCACTGATTAGTCTTCTCATTCGCACCGGTGTAGTATACCACAAATTCTCCATCAAAAGATATTTGCAATCGTCCGGCCATCTGTACAAGTCTCCCTACTTGACAACTTTTCTCCGAGATCTACGTCGAAAACTATAAACGGCTGGGTCGTTTCCTATTTAACTTCATAATTGGCAAATTCTTCATTCTAAAAATTGTTGAAAACATCCTGCACTACTCTAGAACTGATTGAAGAGTTTGAAAATCATCAGCAATGAGCCAATTTGTTATAAAAAACTCGTTCACAAAAGTTGTACAACCGGGATTTGAACTCGGTACCTGCGGTCTCGGAGGCCACAGCGTTAGCCACTGCGCTATCGATGAACGGTTTGGCGCTAGTCAGATATGTTTATCAACTACAGAAGAGCAGCTGAAAACGGTCTTTAGTTCATTTGCAGTCTCTTGCGATAAAATGCCGCTGGAATCATTAGACTCCAGGGAGATTACGCACAATAGGCTCGGAGAGATAAGACAGGAAATAAGAACCGATGCACTGCCAAGAGGCCTCGAAAACTGTATGACAGACGGGACGGATT
>CACRXP010000948.1:128956-152561 GCA_902702965.1 Spirometra erinaceieuropaei | reverse complement strand
TCGACAGAAATCGGCTTGTACAGCATGACTATGCACAGCCAGTTTTGTAAAATCTGTCATATACAATCTTCCGCACTAATTTACAGAGACCCCATGCACTACCTTATGATTACGATTGAACTGTGACCCAATCACATTTTAAGTGCCTGCAATTTAATTTTATTTTTGAGTATGAATCTGCGAAAGCACAGTACATAAATAGGGTCATCAAGGGCTCTGCCTGTAACCCTTCAATATACATACATATACATACATAATTGTTCGATGTCGAAACCGTAGAGATTCTGTGTATGTTGTAAAATGTACTACTGGCGCATGTTCTTTTAAGTGTGCACCATTACATAAGTCATCATCATCATCATCATCATCATCATCATCATCATCATCATCATCATCATCATCATCATCATCATCATCATCATCATCATCATCATCATCATCATCATCATCATCATCATCATCATCAGCAGCAGCAGCAGCAGCAGCAGCGTTGTCTTCGTCGTCACTATCGTGCGTTATCGCCCACAAAAGTGTGCCAGAAACGCCATTTTTTTTCGGCCTGCAGGGCACTCTCCCAGTCTGTCATCCGTCAACGCTCTTGGATGTCATGAATTGTAAAACCACAGTCTGGCCAACTCTATCAGTTGCACGAACGTCCTTCGAGACAGCCGATGTCGTCCAGCATGTCCTACTTGAAATCACCGTTCGTTGGCTAAAGCAACACAGTCCACTAGAGACACCATCCTTCGGGTAATGCAACGCACACGATAGTTCGACCGTTGATTTCTACGATGTCTACTGTATGCCCCACAGCAGATGGTAAGAGCAGGGACGGTGACTTGCGCAGGGTTTATAGTGCCAGTAGACTTGCGCTGCATCTACCACACACTCTCCTCCCCCGCCTGAGCCCGGTGTCAAGACAGAGTCAAGAAGACCGGAAACGAGGGAGGCCGCAGGTGGATGGCTTGGCCGGATCCGCACCCTCTGGTTCCTCCAACAAATGGCCAGGATTTTGACCCACAAAACAATGAGGTGATGGCAGTGGTCCAGTTGTGCGATGACTACCGACAACGGGGTCTGCCAGCGCACCCCGTAAATGCTGGCATTTGTTATTGCTCAAAGATAATGCGCGATTTTCACCACAATTACCCTGTTTACCCAGAACAGGAACGATTATCAAACTCTGCCATGAGGAAGTATGTATCCTCCCACGGCTGGCCACTCGTCATTACGTCATTTTCTCATAAGAATCACCCGAGCAGCAGTGAAATTCGGTAGCAATCTAAAGGGTCCAGACAGACCATTTAGGGCCAGCACTACACTGGTACGCGCTGTCGGCTTCGCGAGAAGCCGTATTTTCACCGGATATGTGTATAATTTTGGGTCGGATCTTATTTCGTAGCCGCAGCTGCAGTAGACAGGCCCCAGCCGCCTGTCATACGGGACCAGTGGTAATAGGGGATTTAACCCTAGCCCCAACCTCTGACCCCTAATCCGAACATAAACCCCTTGCCCCACCCCTAATCCTTACCCTTAACCCCTAAGCCTAACCACTAACCATAACCCCTAAGAGGTACGGCTACGAAATAAGATCTTGCTTAATTTTTATATCTGGAGACTGTCAAGGTTTAAGTACTAGGGTATTGGCACTTTTTAAATCAGTCTTTGCGGACAAATAGGGTACCTTCCTGAGACACTGCGTGTTTTCATCATGATCATTACTGGTGCAGGCAGTGCGATTAGTTTGCTTACTGCTATTTGCCTAGTGGAGTGGGACCTTAGTGATCTTGCTCTGCACTGATTTTTGCGATGTTGTGCCCTATTTTAGTCCGTCTTCCGACGAATTCTCAGTGAAATGAGGCCGCCCGACGAGTCCCGTCGCATTGACCGTAACCTTCTTCACTGGCGCCCTCCGAAAGCCAGCCAATCTGCGAACACGGAAGCTCCTGTCTGACACTGATATGTAGACTGCATTCCTCTGTATGTATACGCCTATCAGAGTTCTTTGTGCATTTCAAGATTTTAAAGCATTATGACTACCGACAACTGACGTTACCGGAGTTTTTTTAGTGCATTTACTGCATTTCCTAATTAAATTAATTACATATTTTTGTTACCCGCACGTGATTTTTTTGGAGGTGGGGGGGGACTCGCCCTCATCCCGTCGAAATACCGAGATTAATTCTGTAGCCGTACTTCACGTGTAAGGGGCGAGAGACACCAGTGACCGACTTTCCGACAAACACGCTGACGCACCTCAGCATCCTGGCGCCGTAACGTAATTTATTTCAAGCAGTGGCTTTTTAGGATATTGGCTGGTACGAACGCCTCGACAGTTGGCGAGTAAAGGAGGGGGACAGGTCCAAACGGTCGTAAGATGTGGAGGTTGTGAGTCTTCCGGGTGGTCAAGTCGTCTCATACCCGAACTCAGACCTTGCAACAAAGGACGCCGAGCAGCTGATCTCGCTCATCCGATAAGTGCGATACATGTCTTTTTTCGTTGTTGTTCACATTTCCCGTCTGTGTGCCCTGTCTCCGCTGCAGGACGGCAACTTGGTGGCCTCCTAGTCTGTTGATTTATTGATGCGGGCTGTGTTTGTCTAGCCGTGTGAACCTCGGCGCAGGATTTAGACGCTCACATGATTGAACCGTTGTTCCAGGACCTACCGCTGTGTTTTCCAGTCAACGATAACAAAGTAACGGCAAGGAAAAGAACCACTGTTTCGACCATTTTGAGCTTGTTAATCCTCGTCAACCAATCCCAGGTTTGGGTAACCTGAGATTCGAACCCACGCTCCAAGGCAAACGCTCTACCATTGAACCTGTATCATTTCTGCCTGCCAGGGCTCTGCGTTGAACCCCCAAGGCGAGCATGTCCCGTAGCCTGGTCAGCGAACGTACATCCCACGATAGTGGTAGCGGGTGCATTCCCACGAATGACATCTAATATCAAATCGTGCGCGGCCTCAGACGTCTGGGGTCGGCGGGTCTGAAGGGACTGTAAGGGGTTCGATTAGTGACATGCGCCGATGGACTTAGGGGGTTTTTTGTGGTGCTGTTAATGCGAGTGCAGCCTAATGCGCGATGACTGCTGGAAGGGTTCAAAATTGCCCTTTTTGACGATGGTAGAGGGCAAGCATTCCCGGTCTCAACCCCCTGCTTTCAATACCTACGTTCCGGCCCTTCGACAACTGCCCGTTACATCTGCTATTGGATATCACCAGTGACTTGTACTCTTCGCTCTGTCCGACTAACTTGCGAAGCCTAATAGTTAACCTGTGACGCCGGTCCAAAATGAACAACGCACCATCCTTTGCCTTTGCGGGGGACCATCTTGTGTATTCTAATGGAAGAAATGCTTGGTAGGGGTCGGTTATGCTGTCCCGGTCCCAAGTGGAAGCGGAATGTAATCATTTCAAGTAAAGTAGGCCGAAGGAGGATGCTGAAATCGTTAGCGGGAACGTAGCCAAAGCTAAAACGGAAAAGTGCAACCCGGTGTGTTGGTATAGAGGTAGGGTTAGCTTCAGGGTTTGGGTTAGTGTTAGGCTTAGGGTTTGTGATAGGTTTAGGGTTAGGTTTAGTGTTAGGTTTGGGGTTGGCGTTAGTTTTATAATTACGTTAAGTATTAGGTTTACTTTCTAGGTCACCATCCCTCTTCGGCTTACTTTACTTTCAATGCCCACATTGCGCTTTCACTTGAGACCAAGACAGCATATTCGATCCTTGCCCAAAAATCGCTTCTGCTAATCCCTGCGCCACTTGCTCTAATATGGGACATTTGATTTAAGGTTCTTCTGTCAGCCTGTTCACCACGTCCTCCTGACAGATGAGACGCGATCCAACACGAACGATAGTTAATAAGCCAAATGTTCAGACATAAAGGTTCTCACATGCCTATCAGACACCCCCACAAAGGAGCCTTCATGATCTCACACTTAAACTTCTTCAGAAACCCACCTAGCTGTCCAGATGGCGCTATAAGTACCTTCGAGAATTTCACAAATCATACAGAAGCAGTGTATGGTTGTTGGGTTAATATTGTGGAGGTAAACACGCATTGTTCCATTATGGGAGGCGTACGAAGCATATGTGCACCAACAACAAAGGATGGGAGTTTGAGGCTACTGGTGAACTAACCCAAGTTCATTACATGCTTGTCGATTTCGCAAGGGATTTAGTTTGGAAGTCCTTCGCGTTGTAGGAGAATAACAGTTAAAGTGAAATCGCTGAGAGAAATATATATTATTGTGAGATACTGATTAACTGGTGAGGATCGGAGACACATGTTCGCAATTCGGTCTTTAGGTGCCAGTCAAACAGCGTTCGAGCGTACTTTCTTGCCTTATGCCATATTGGGCGATGAAATCCCTCCCGGCCACTAGCATTTCGCCCATTAAGGCAAAATAGTGAGTGTCGTGGAGACAGGGTCCCCAGACTCAACCGCACATTCTCCCTCACCTCGACACCAGTCCACTGTTCGAGCCGATCAGCCATCTAATGCTGAGACTGGGCCCAGCCCGTTGGCGCGGCGTGGGCCCGCGCCTAGGCGTACCAACACACCATGTATGGCATTTCCTCCGCATGCGCAGCCTACATAACGCATGCCGCACCCTCATCTGGCCCCCGCGTGGTTCGTCACAGGGTGCACACCCAAAACACGCCAATAGTCTACGTACAAACAGGTCTTTCCTAGTTTTTTTTTCAAACCACAAGCAGACATTCCATGCAAAATAAGGAAAGTCATGCGACGCAAGCAGCTGTCGCTGTCTTCTAAACATATGCTAATGCCAAATAACTGGTGACCCTTATATTTATTGCATCCACCAATAATTAATATTTTCCGTCGTATTGCCTTTGTTCAGATCTGCCAAGTTTCCAGAGCTTGGGAGGTTTTGTGTCATGTGAAACCTTTAAACTGAACTGCAGTAACCCGCCAGCCGTTTGTCAGGAATTTAATGAATCATTGACAACCGTAAGTGAAGAAGAAAAAGAAGAAGAAGAAGAAGGTCAAGCACCGAAACACTTTGTTTATTGTCCTGGGCTTTCGGACTCGTGCAGGAATCCATCATCAGAGTTAGTAGGAGCAGCAGAACAAGCGACTGTTAAGGGACATGCAGGCCAACCAGCAACCGACGACGCAAGACTGGAGGTGACTACGCAGGGCTCTGTACGCCGGCACCACATCGGTAAATTGGTTGACCGAGTTCTCATCCGAAGCCTAGGCTTCAATTAATTCCCGGCCTTTTTTATTTCCTGAGTGGGGGACTAAATGTTCCGGTGCTCGATCCTTCTTCTTCTTCTTCTTCTTCTTCTTCTTCTTCTTCTTCTTCTTCTTCTTCTTCTTCTTCTTCTTCACTCATGCATACATCTAGAACCTGAAATTTCGCCTTCATTCATTGACAAGCGTGTATTTCATTGTCATTATGATAGTTTCCAAGTGCGGGTCTAGGGGAGAAGAGTTAAATGTATAGGACAATTAGTGGAATGCATCCACAGCACGTATACACGAGAGGGTAAGGTGTGGTTATGTAGCCCCACCTGATGGGCACAATACTGTTGGGGTTGACATTATGGGTTAGGCTTGTGTTTAGGGGTGAGGGCAACTATTTATCAACCACTCAATGTACAATCGCGCATTCTCAATAGCTTTAATTTTGCATTCAACTACTTAACATCGTCGCCTGTCCGTTCTCCGGCTCCACCTGTAAAAACCCCTATCACCGTCAGTCCCGTATTACAGGCGGCTGGGGGTTTGTTTACCTCAGGCGAGGCTACATAAGCACATCTGACCCAGCACTGGGTTCTACTTGTTCCGCGGCAGTCCTGTGATGGCTTAAGCCTGCCTGTCCATACCAGCCCATATTGGCTCGGTTACTGGTTATGACCTGAAATCCATGATTTTGTTCTTCACGTAAACAATGCAAGAGGAAATGTTGCATTCGCCGGGTTTTTGGGACAAGCTGTCTTCAGGTTTGGACCATATCTTTGGCCTGAAATGAACATCATCAGGACAATTTCTAAGTGTGCTGTCTGCTAGAAAACGAATTGTTTATTCTTGAACGCACATTAAAAATAAGAGGAAAGCAATTAAAACATAACAGGAGGAACGAGCAGCAGTTTATACCCGCGATCGAATTTACTGCGTTTGAGTAACATTACATAAGCACTTGGTACTAGTGACTTTAGGTGAGGGGAGGGTAATATAACCCCCTTGTGCGTGGTTGGACGTATAGGATACACAGGAATGCTTCCACAGCTTCTGTAGGCAACAAATGAAGTAGGGAACTGATACCACGCTACTTACAACGGAATTGGTACCCCAGAAGTATGCATAAAATGTACCCGATTAATCAGCGTTGTCTTGGAAATTTTTAAGCGGAAGTCTTCTGCGGATTAGCCGAGTGATTTTTAGTGGATACGTCAAGGCCGCAGCATATATCAGGGGACACTTGAACGACCGAGTAAACGTAAAGTCTGGGTCGCCGAAACTGGAGCTTTATTCTCCTGCGGTTTCATGATTCACACTCGAACCCATCATCAAAGGCAGGCTGGGATAGGGATGCACTTGCTTTGTCACTGCATGTCTATTAACATTGGCGGCTCTCGCATTCATCGCGAATAGTTGCACGGACAGTTACTGGAGCTCGACTCTTCGCTCCTGTCGACACGGAGCGGCATTTACCATCGTTAAAAAGCCAACTCCCATTGTTGCTGTCGTCATAATATGCTGCACCGTGCAACCTCCGCCTACGCGTATAACTTTCACTGCCCTAATGCCTGTTGGAAGTACATGCTTATCGTAAGGCAATCTCTGACGACAGCCGTCTACTGAGACGGCTTCTGCATTCCCAGCCAGTCGCCTACGCACAACAAGCATGTTCTACTAAACGCTCCCTGGGCTTTCTTGTAAGACCGTCCGCAATAGCCTGGCGTTACATTGGCACTAGGTGCAGGCCGTCGTCTATCTTCCAGTCGCCTTTTATCTCCTCGGACGTTTTTTACTAGTCTTGTGATGGGGTAGGGTAAAACATCTCAGTTGGGCGAGTGTCATTAGAAAGGCCATTAGTACGGTCTCGTAATAAAGGGGCGACGGACGTGTCGACGTTCACTTTCTTCCTCTCTGTGACCAAAATTAGGGTGCCCGTTAAGTCCCAAGGTAGGGCAGATCAGTGGTGTCGAGCTTCAGTCTGCACCGACTTTCGAAAGACGCGTGCCTGCAATTTTGTACATGCTTTCTACCAAACGAGAACATTCGGCAACGGTATAGAAAAGGGCCCCACTTAACTGTCAGTAGACTGTGGATCGTGCCATACTTGAGTTATGGCAAAGGGAGTTTTATGGACGGGGCAGCACGCTAGAAAGTAAACCAACAAGGTGAAAGAAAACACAGAAATTGTCCCAAAATAACGGATTTTGAGCTAAGGTGTGAAATCGTGGGAAGTGATCGTCGGTGGCATTGTAATTTCTGACACATACTGCAAATTTATTACAAGATAAAACCCCATATGACATGATCCACATTCAACTGACAGTTAAGTGGGGTCCTTCTCTATACCGTTGCCGACCATTCCTTGTGTGAAACTTCCGTTCAGATGCTATCGCTTGATGACTTTGAGTCATCAAAGGTTTCGGATTCGCACTCGAAAAGGGCGCCATGTGCGCACAAGAGGGAGGGAGGGGAACAGTTTTAACAGGGTGCAATTACCGTGGGACTACCTACCTACTCTAATTAGTAGGTCCTACCTTTACCGTAGTTAGATCAATTTACTAACACCGAAGTTATTCGTAAGCTAGTCCGGCCACGACAGCATGCTAGCTTTTGGCTAAAACCCTCCTAACCACTGGATTAATTCTACACCTGAAAAAGCAACTTTATAGACTACTGGGCACTTTCGCGGGAATTTATGGGCGTTTATTCATTTACATCTCGCAGAAGGAATTCGCAAAAAGTTTGCTTTCTATACCCCTTTTTTATGATCTCACTTAAACTCAGCATAACTTAGTTAAATCTAGTGCTTATTTCGGTTTTAAGATGACGCACAAGCCCTCGTACATCCTCAGATGCAACCAAATTTTTGGCAGGGGTTCTAAGCTTAATGCCATACATCTTTACAATTGCAGTCAAGTATGTCTGCGTACACATATTGCCACAGTAATCCTCACAGTTCCCGTAAGCAAGCGTGATAATTGTGCAGTAATTCGTATAATCTGAAGGTAACACCAACAAACCGAAGAAGGGTCAAGTATGACCTTTTGTGAATTGTGAGGGAAGTTACGCATCAGTGGCCAACAGGTTAAAAAAGGATACTTCGTACCAGACAGGCGGCGAGGGATTACATCTAATTCAGACCCAAATGGACCCTTCTGCCGTTCAACAAGGAATATAGTGTGCATTTCGTAAAGCACTTATTCTGCAATGAAGCCCCTTGATAAAAGAAACTCTAAGACCGATTTTTTGGAGATGACGCTCACGCATCCATAAAAATCGGTTGAACTTACATTATAGAAAGCAAACGATTAATCTCTGCGATATGACCGATCTTTACGGTACCTGCAATGACCGATAAGAAAGTGGCTTTTATAAGTACAATCGATAACGTTTCAGCCACATGAAAACACGCGGTTAGACTAAGCGGAAGATTTTCCGCATTTTTTATTATATACGGCGATTACGATTGAGCCAAATACTTTCTTCAATTTATTGCTTAACTCCTAGTATTTAGTAACACGCTTTGTGCGTGCAAGAGTCTTAAGTAGCGCATTTTTATGAATTTTCACTGCCATTTAGGCATAAAAATCATGCGATGAAATTTTATCCAGGCAGCGCGTTCATTTTTATTAAAGAATCGCAGCGGAAAAATACTTTCCGAATCATTATCATGTAGCAAGCCATGGTCGCGAGACGAGGGAGCTACTTGACTACATGTCGGGCAGCCGTATTCATCAACGAGGAAATCACCTAGAACTGCAAAATTGCAAATTACTTCGTCAAGCAATTCATTTGGATCAAATTTCTCCCAGGTCCCTGCCGTCAAAAAATCGTAAAGACAACCAAATTTCTTTTCTAACTTTACATTTTGACTGTTACCCCTTAAAAAACGTCTCCCGTTGTAAGAATTTTATAAAATCAATTTTTTCTGCGTTATGCAGAACTTATTTTGCAATCCAACTTGCGACAATGCCAGTTTCATTGAGTATGCTTCTACAAAGTGGCCAATCAATGGTGAAGGGAGCTCTATACGCTCATAAATGCATCGGCCCCGTGACGAATTTCGAAAGAACGCAAATCACCAAAGTTCCTTCCAGTTGTATACTGCACGAAAAAGACCGAAAGAAGTGACCCCAAACTATAAATCCGACCTAGTAAGTCTTACTGCTGCATTTGGGTACTACGCAGTCAGTTACCGAAAATCTAATCAAGCTGTCGGATCTCCTATCTCCTTTGACTTCCCCAATTGTTTTGACCAGAGTACTGAATTTCAGCCTTTCATAATACTAGGAAGAGTCGTTAGAAACTTTCGAGAAGAAGGCAGTACGTTCACATCACTTACAATTTACCAGTCTGTATAATCCAAAATGACAGAATCTTTGATTCGACAACAAAAAACGGCTTTAACCGTGATCACATTTTAGTCAACATTATGAGTTAGATTTCTGCCCCCTGGGCTGGAGACCTCGGCGGACTGTCATAAGCAACCTTATACGGCCATGTCCTCGTTGGTGTGATTTGTGAATAATCGATCGATTGGCAATACGTGGTTCCCTCCGTGAGTTACAGGCCGCGGTTACAGGACATAAGTGAGCCCTTGTGCCCCCTGCTGCAATATAATGCAAGGGTAGTTTCTGTGTGGATAATTAGCATGAGGGTGTTGCCGAAAGCCATTATGGCGTCCTTTCTCAAGGTCCTGTTGTCTCAAGTTCATCCGTTTTCGCAGCCACTCGACCGACTTCAATTTGGACTCACGTGTATCCACGTGCCTCCTACTTTGCAACTGTGTGAATAAAACCGTTTATAATGTGCGCCTTTGAAAGCAGTACGTGTAACGCGCCCGGCGCTATTTATACTAAGCACACTTAGCCTAGCAAATTATAATCTGTATTATTTCCATAAATTTGAAATACTTAATATGCCTTTCATAGTAGATATAGGTAAAGGCACGAATACCGACAATCCACTTCTAAGCCCTTGCGTTTCCCAATAAGGATGTGGCCAAAAATGGAGCTCTGAGGCAGTGGTGGAGGTAGCAGTGAAGGAACTAGGGACAGTTATTCGGTTAGAAAGTTCTTCAAAGAGCTCGCGCTACTAAGCAGAGAGCCGTTTTTGATTGACATAGAGCCAACTGCAGGTTCAGACGCAGGCCCTGTTTAAAGACTTCGTCCCAGTCTTGAGAAATTTGGCAGGAATACCTCATGGGGTGGCAAATTATATTGACAAGCTTCTACACGGTTAGAGCATATTCAAGTTAATGTTGATCGAATTGAGTTGAACTCCTCACTATGAAGTAACTCAAAACAGTCGTAAAGTAAACTGTCGTATTTTATCGCATAGAATTAAAATTAAGTACTGGCTGAATTAGGATTTTCTATTTTGCAAATAATGATGCCTCCTTCAGAAGAAAGTCCCAGAATCTAAATTTAGGGTCAAACCACACTAATAGGATCCGAGATATTATATTCATTATTTATCAGGATTGGGATTTTTTATCTTATACAATATTTTGTGGTAGCTTTCGTGTCTCGAGTGAAATTTCCTCATCCGCCTTCAACGTTGATTACAGGAGACTGTGTTTTATCTAAGGTTTTTTGGTCAGACACGATGTGATAGCGCGTTTTCGTATAACTGACTTTTAACCTTTTGTGCGAGAGTTCTATTTTCTGAGTTTGATTTCATTTACCTGCATGATGCGATAATTTCTACGGTAGGCAAAAACGTCAAGGGTATCCGCTGTTTTTATAGTGCTTCGGGGGAAAGTTAAATAATTCGAGTTGTGGAAGCCAATTCGAACTGGCCGGGGGTTGTTAACAGGGCATTACGACGGTATACAATTTCCACAATCACGAAAGCGTCACAGAAGATCCTGGACTCCTTGAAGAACTTTCTAACCGAATAACTGTCCCTAGTTCCTTCACTGCTACCTCCACCACTGCCTCAGAGCTCCATGTTTGGCCACATCCTTAGTGGGAACCGCAAGGGATTAAAAGTGCCTTAACATGTATTTGCTATGAAAGGCATTTTAAGTATTTCAAATTTATGAAAACGAAACAGTATATTCATATTGACCCAACTGTGAAAAACTCGGCGCCTCGGTGGGATTCGAACCCACGCAGTAAGGGGGAAGGCTTTAGTACAGCCAACGCTCTAACCACCTGAGCTACGAGGCCCCGCCGGACGACGAGAGTTTTATCACACTTGGGTCAATGAAAACTGATTATAGTTTGCTGGGCTAAGTATGCTTAGTATAAGCAGCGCCGGGCGCGTTACACATACAGCTTTCAAAGGCGCACATTATAAACGGTTTTATTCTCACAGTCGCAAAGTGGTATCTTTCATGGAATGTGTGTAAACTAACAAAAAGATCTTTAGTTAACCAGAAATCAGGCGAACGCATCGCCATAATACTTACTATGAACAATCTTCAGCTAAATTTGAAAAAAAAACTATTAAGAGTAATACCACCTTTGTTGAAAAAGTTAATGATTTCTCATGAAAAGTGCAAATTCCGAAAGCGCGATATTCACTTCGAATAAGTAAAATTGGTTTATAGAAGTGCATAAAGCATAAACAGCGAACACGTGAATAAATATAACAAACCATACCGATGGCAACGTCTAATTCTTTTTATATAATCCTCAGGTAAATATCCTACAGAAATTAATGTAGTATAAACTATGTCAGTAAGTCAGCTGGAATTTCCCCCTTTTCCTATTGTTTAAGATGCGATCTGCAATGCAACGAGGGCCTAGCACGAATCCGTGGATATGGACATCGCAGGAGCAGAAGAATTCATAAAATCAAATGTAGAGCGGTCGGTATGCATCAAAGACATTAAAACATAATTAGGAGATGCATTCATGAGTATATAGATTTCCGTGTACCTAGGTAAATTTCATCCTAAGATTTGATTGGGCCTCCCTGCTAGGGCGAGTTCCACTGAGTTTGGGGGTGTCATTGAAGTGCTAGCGAATAGATTTCTAAAATCAAAGTATGCCCTTTATCATTTAGAAAAGCTTTCCTAATGAGTTATCTCATTCAAATTTTTTTACTGGAGCACTTATCTTTTTACAAAGCGGATATAAAAAACAGACAACTTTTGCCCGCTCGTGCACTTTCCCGAGAGAAACTGATAATGTTTCTGCCAGACGTGAAATAAAACTTTTTTTCTTCATACTGGAGCCGTTTTCGTTACCCTTGCTTACTATTGGGCTTCATACTATGATTGGGGCTGCACCACACAGTGACCATTTAAAAGCCGTGCGTCCTATGTCCATTTTGTCATTAAATTGGGCATATAGCATCTCACAGTATGCTCAAAAGTTAAAAAACTGTGCGAAGGCGGATGGTTTCGCTATTTTGTTTAAGGTATTCGTTTATGTTAAGAAAATAGGGTGCGCTTACAGGTAAAGATTGCCTGCAGGCTTTACGGGAGATCAGAGGGCACGAAGCAAATAAAATTTGCAAACACGAATTAATAAAGCTAATTAATTTTTAGTCTTCTTGAAAATATAATTCTCTATGCATCCTCCCTCGCCTGATCTTCGAGGACCATAAATTACATTTTATGATTACCGAAGGTTACTTAATAATGTCAACTGGTAAAACAAACTACGCTTTAACGCACAGATGCGAACTTAATCAGTTATTTACTTGGGAAATTATCTAATTGTAAGGTAGCATCTCTTCATCCCAGATTAGAGGACCTTTTTCTTGATGGAATACCCCAAAAACATACCCTGCAGGAAGAAGGACGTTCCACAATTTATTAAGTGAATAAATGAGTCGTATAACACTTGAGATGCCCTAAAATGATTACACAAACTTCAATCAGCTTTCAAGAGTTACATCTACTGTGGACACCTGCTATACAATGTCATTTTGAACAAGGCAAAGGCGGCGAAACATGTAGAATCTATTGACGTCATCAAATTTCGTGACCTCTAATTCAACTGCGCACGGTCGTTGCGTATTTATAAGGTAAACTGTTCAATCAGAGATAGGCCTGGAGGGATGGGACATGATAGGTAAATAAAACATAGAAAGTTGGTCTGATATAGGGGTGCGCATGCGAGGGGGACAGAAGGCGAGGGAAGTTATCTAAGCAAGCGAGTTTAGGTTACGGGAAAACATGTCAGGTGTGAATAAATTTCAACACGCGGGATGTCATCAGCCTTGCGGAGGAGGGGGACTGAGAGGACGGGTGTGCGAATGGGGTTATGTCACTGTCGATCCTTACCATGGCAGTGCGAGGTTGATCACGCGATCCACCTGCTTACAGAGTTCCGGTTTTACCCTCCGTATTGCAGTGTCCTCTGCAACGCACAGGAGACGCCCAGTCGTTGCCCGAAGTGGGACCTTAAATGCAGTCAATGGGTCCACCGTGTGTCCCGTGTCTACTAGGTGCTTTGTAAATGAACTCCTGGGTGCCTTACTCTCCACCCTTAACAACCCCTTCAGCCTGTGTTTAGCTGACCGAACTGCCAACTGCCTTTGCGTGCGCCCGATGTATTTGCATCCGAAACTACATGTAAACGCATAAACACATTAATGTAAACTCGCTTACTTAACAACTTCCCTCCCCCTCTGTCCCCTTTGTCATGCGCACCCGTATGTCGACCAATTTTCTGATTTATTTACCGATCATGTCCCATCCCTCCACGCCTATCTCTGATTTAACAGTTTACCTTATCTTATAAATGCGCAATGACCGTGTGCAGTTGAATAAGATGTTACGAAATTCGATGATGTCAATAAATTCTGCATGTTTCTTCGCCTTTACCTTGTTCAAACTTCCTCCGAGAAAACAATGCTTCAGAGTTATTTTGCTTGGACAGATAGTACCCGAGGGCCCGTCCGGTCTTCTTTTAATTTTTAATGCTTAAGTGTTTTCAAATGTTTGATTCTAGCCCGATCTCAGATCATTGAGCTTGATGTGTTTAGGCAATGCAAAAGCTACTAAGGGAATGGCCCGCTTCTACTTCACTATTTATCACTTATAAACGCTGCATGAAATTATAAGCATTTTCTAAACAACGGAACATTACTTTTTGGCCATCCCGTGCAGAATACAGACCTAGTTCCCTGCAACTGTTCCGCATGGTTGCTTTAGACTGGTCTGACTTTGGTGGTTAAATGTAGTCGTTTCCTGTCGCAAACGTTATTGTGTACAACAGGTGCTGCACAAATTGCCCACATTCCTAGATGTTACGATTAGTTTCTCTCTTCACTCACTGAACGCTCAGACAGGTTTTATCGATCCTTATGTAGTGACGACTTGCCCAAGAATGCGTTTAAATGCTACCGATAAAAAAGTCAAGCATACTCCGACCAACTGACATATATGCCTGCATTTCCCGGCGTATGTTATGGTCAACCAGCCTGTCACCATCAAAGGAAGCAAAGAAAAACAGTTGTGAGTATCTACTCGCGACGTTTCTTATGTCGCGGTCCAATAAAGATGTCTCATTTGTTGCAATGGACGTTAACAAAAACAGAGAACTGAAGCATTCTATTTTATTTGCATAACAAAACCTTCCAGGATTTAGCGGACGTTGCGTTTGTTGTCAATACATAGGGTAAAAGTGCCCTTAGGAAACATTTTTATGCCGAAAAATGGAAAAAGATTAGACATTTATTCTGACTAATGTTTTGAAAAAGGGGAACGTAGACTGACGAAATTCGCTGTTATATTTTTTATAAATATCTTATATCTGTGTTCCTGGCCAAAATGGATTCTCTCTACCAGTGATACCTTGCTGAATCTCAAAATCACTTCTGAAAAAAACTGTATACTAAGTTGATAGTCATCAACACGTCTGCCATCCGTTTGTAGCTTCAGTAGATTCACTTTCAGCCCCATAACGACGCAATGCAATCTGTCTTTTCGCTCAAATATGCTAGGAAAACAATTTCGGATCAGATAATTTGCTTTCACAATGTTCCTCTCATCATATGCAGTTCATAACTGCTCCCTAGTTAAACAAAGCATTCAGGTAGCCATGTTCGCAGATGATTCAGCGGCACCTATAGAATGGTCTGAACTAAGGGATTCATCTTCATAATTTGGGAAAGTCGGAGGAATAAGGTTTCCGACCGGAAAGCACTAACAGTCGAAATGCACACTCTCGCGAGCAGCAATTTTTATAATATTCCCAGAAAGCGGTTCGCTTTACTAAACAATGCGGCCATGGGAGCTTTAAGGATACCTTCGAGCGGGCTGTTGAATATACTTAGGAGGCACGAGTCTAACGGCGGCTGTCTGGCTAGAATGTCTACTCTGGACACTAAACCGTATGCGCCTATATAGGGCATGTTTGACTGTGTCTTGCTAAGGGAAAAGTGATATTTACTAATGATTGTCCGTCTAAATATGCTACCTCTTTGTTAAAGTCAGGAGGAAGTTGTTTGAGATGCGCTGTAGACCAGACTGTTCACTGCGGTGTTCTAAAATCAAACGGTTCTCTAGGGAATGCGTAGACCCGGTGGCTTAAGCATGAGTCTGCTTTCCGTGAATCTGCGTGATACGGGGGAGGCACGCGAAGCATGCTAGTAAGTTGCAACCCAGGTGTGGCTGGAGAAAGGTCATATAGTAGGTGAGCTAACTCATGAAATGTCCGCCTAACATCTCAACTGCGTTTTCGTTTTGAAAAGATTAATTTAGTAGGGTTATAAAACTTATCAATATGCAGAATAATTCCACAAGAATTCAGTTACCCCAGGATGCCGGCATTCCGTTGAACTTCTTTCCGGCTGCATGCAAGACTATGCTTTGTAAAAAACAACTACTTATGTAACATGAATTTTTCTCATTGATTCTCGATGTTCTTAGAAATTCAAATATATTTCATAGAAAACATGCATGAAATTTTCATCGTTTTGCTCAGTCGGTAGAAACTAACGTCTTCTTCTGAATTTATACTCGGTTTTCAAAACATTTCCAATTACCAAATAATTTTGAACCTGACCTGCCGTTATACTTGTATTCAGGGTTAAAAACTACAAGCCGTATATTTTTCCCGTACGGACAATCATATATTTCTTTATGACTTTAAGAGAACACCATATGGGGTTCATAAAATTTAGCAGCGGATTTGAGCCGTATCGAAAAATTACAAGGAACACTAGCAAATGCAGGGACACGATGTTTCATGGGCGGGCATTCCACGGTATTAAAAAATCGCATAATTAGGAACCTTTTAAAAATGAATTATGCCCTTCCTTTAAGCATGAAATCTGAAGTGGACATAATTTTCTACCGAATGCGCAAAAAATGCTTATTTTTGTGCATGATTTCCATGAAATATAACTGCACTTTTAGGGTATCGAAAATCAATGAGAAAAAGTCATGCTACCTGAGTAGTCATTTTTACAGAGTATAGTTTCTGCATGCAGACGGAAAAAAGTTCGTTCGAAAGGTGGCATCCTGAGGTAACTACATTATTATAGAACGTTGTTACAGGATGGTTATTTTTACATCACTACTTTATTGGTCCTCTCGAATCGAAAACGCATTTGGCAATGTTGGTTGACATCTCATGAGTTGGCCCACCTACTGTATGGATTAACTGCATGCTCTGTTTGTTTAGAGTTGAGATGATCAGCTTACAGAGTATCTTCTAATCAGTAAACAAAAGGTGATCGGAACCTACTACGTTCGTTTCAAAAGCAGTGTCTAGACGAGTCTCGAATGACTTCGAAGTAGGAATCCGTACATACTGCATTCGAGTGGTTTATGTTCGTTTGGATTTTGAAAGGAAAATACCGCCGAGTACGTCTACCCCAGGCAATAATCAGATAAATTCTTCGAAGAGGAAAAAAATCCTTTTTCGCTCAAATTATGCTGTCAATATCCCTAGTGAGAATGAAGCTGCTACTAAAAACCGCCTCCGAAAGGTCTAGAGTAAGCACCTAGTGAAGCGTTGTAACCCTGACACACTGGGGGCGGAAAAACTCTAACTCAATAAGTTGACTGCCCTAATCATCCCAGGCACCTAAGATGGCAAGGACACACATTTGCGTTTCGTGTGGCTTTGGCCATTTGAACGGCAAGAAGATATAAAGCACAAAACACAGATTAATTAACACTTAGTTTTATATTCAAACTGCTTTTAACACAGGTATAAAAAGGAAACCTTTTAAGACGAACGCAGTTTCAAAATTGCGTGCAGCTGTACAAATTTGTGAGGTAACCTGTTTCCGAGGGAACTATTGGACGAACATTAATGCGCTTGCTGACCGGCATGCAAGCGAAAAAAGTTAATGAAAACATCTATTCCCCATTAATGGAGATATTTGCCGAGTTCGAGCATAAATATTATTGTTTGCTGTTAACTTTCTTTCCAGTCCGGCCGGTCACTTACTTTCCTTTGTTCATCGTCCTTATCGCAGCCCGAGCTTGCCCATAATGTGTCCAGTATGTTTGTCCTCAAATCCTTCGTGCTTATCGGGAGAAATTAGACTGGTCCAGCTGAAAACCAATTTTGTCTTCGTTATTTATTGTGCCTACTATCGCTGTTTACGACTACTTGAGAACACAGTGCGAATACAGCACTGAATTGTATAAAGAGTAATGAGACTGCTTTTTTATTTTTCTGAGAGCTTAAGCACATACAGGAATCCGTCCTCGGAGGCGATAGCAGCAACAGAACATGGGACCGATATGTAAAGGTCGTTAGCCAATCAGCAACCAGTTTCGCAGGTACCTAAGTGACCTCGCGGGGCTCTGTATGCCGGAGCCAGATCGATATATCGACTGGCTGAGATCTCACCTGACGCAAAGACTCCAGTCAGCTATCGGCTATTCTTGCTTAGGCCGAACAACTATGGTTTTAGACTGCGAAGCTGAACTTTTGACCCGCTTCGAAGTTATGAGCAGCCACTTCTAATACTTCGTAATTCCATTGTAAAGCCAGCCTATACTCGTGTATGAGTGATCCTAACATGATTTCAGTGTGCCCTGTTTATTTACAAGGAGGGTTTAAACAATTGATGCTATGGGCTTTACCAGACTGCTTCCTGGGGTTTAATAGGTCTTTAAATTTTACGAATATGCTGCGCATGGAAGCTTAAGCCTTTGGTAGATTTGCTTTACAGTTTTTTTTCTCAGAAATTATCACAAACAAACTCCACTACCTGTACGGGGATAATTCCTGTTCCAGCTTTCTTGACTGGTAAAAGGTCAACTCACTTTGTTTATTTGCTACAAGAACCTGGCTTAACTACATCCTATGATGGTTTATGGTCGGACATTTATGGTTCTCAAGTCCTGTGGTAAACAAACGGTGCTGACTCCATAAGACGTTCACGTCGGGTGATTTGAAAGCAGTTAGCTCAACTGTGTACAACACGGTTGACTGAAATTAGCAGAATGTCCTTTGAATTCCACCGCAGATTAAAACCCACTGATCTATTACTTTTTCAGCAAAGCACTATTGTAACCCGATGGGGATGTAGCGGCCAAGCAGTGAGAGCGTGTGTATACTCATCTTCCCATGTCTTGTCGCAACTATCATTGGGCAAAAGCTCTCCATTGGCATGTGATGCAATTAGTGGACATTCTTGTAACCCGGTGGGGATGTAGCGGCTAAGCAGTGAGAGTGTGTATACTCAGAATGTGTCAATCATGAGGCCAATTTTTGTGCTGGAGGAGGAGACAGAAGTCGCCAAAAGGAGTTGTTCATTGCATGCATACAAAACCCTGATTTGTCCTCTAAGCCGACAACGGCTGCTGGCGAAGACAGGCCTTGGGTAGACTACAACCAAGTCATGCTTTAGAGTTAGTGAGATAGCGGTGGTGGTTGCTTTTGTAGGTTTGTGGGGCAACCTGGCGTGTTGTCCAATTGGTTTATGCTAATTTGTCAAGGGGTGGTGGTGTTTAAGTGGCTTGTGCTGCATTCACAGGAGGGCGGTGTGTTCAAGTGGCGCGTAGGCAGCTGCGACTCTGGATGCATGTGCATCCGAGTTGAAATCGGTCGAGTGACTGCAGATTCGCGCCTGTAACCGCTTCCTACCAAGGTGAACGACCTTGACGCAACGGGGCCTTGATCAAGCACGCCAGACATGGCCATGACGGCTGTGGGCAACAGGGATAACCATGCCGCTGGTCTCTATGACATACACAACAGTGGCTTTATACAATTTACTGTTCTTATGTGGCAGAATGAGAGCCCTGAAAAGTAAAGTCGCATTTTATGCGTAACCTGCTGCTGTTCTTCAATGTTTTCGATGATTAAATTAGGGCCTAAGTTAACCAATGGTTTAAGTGAATAAAATCACTATATATGAGTATTACTTCGGGAATGAACCTACACCCACAGCGTAAGCGTTGAAAAACAAACGGACTCCCAGTTGATGACAGAAATCACGAGTAGATGACTGTAAAAACGCGAACACTGACAAGGATAACCTTCTAACTCGACGGTGGTTGAGAGAGTACCAGTATGGCCGTCTTTTTTAGTCCAGAAAGCTAGTGGCCAGCTCGAGGCTCGATGGTTGTGCCTATGCGCTCTATGCAGTAATGAAGGCTGCCCTATTAACTATTTCCTTGACACTGGGCTTCTACGACTTCTCGTTGTTATGCTTTGTATCTCGAAAGTTGGCAACGCCAGCGTGGTCTTTTAGATATATGTAGGATTCAGTTTCGTGCCTATGTTAATATAAAACTCAGCGCCCGACACGCAACGAGCTAATCCATTTTGGACTTTAGACAACCGCGTAACTCTACTGATGCATCTCTTGGCTCAGAATTCTTTGATGTGCGTTGTGTAGGGCACGCCCTTGCCTCCTATAATAAATTAGCAAGTCACTGACGCACGTTGACGCGATATCATCAGCACACCCACGGAGGTCACAACAACGACGTTGCCTCTGGTCCGAAAAAATCTAGTTAAAATTACCGTGTTCTCCAACTTGCGCGTGAAATGAAGAAATCACTCACTCCGCTATTGACCACACTGCAAAACATTCAAATTTTTCCGTGTTTGTTAGGAGAGTAGCTTCTCGAGCACGCGACAGGCGTCTGTTTCTGACACGTAACAGCCTATCGGGTCGAACCTGGTCAATATGTGGTAACAGAGGGCGTCCTGTCAATGTATATAGCGGTAGAGCGGCGCTCACCGTTCTAGCGGAACTCCCTTGTCCCGTTGTGCCTTAGGGCTCCCTCTCGAGCCCAACCAGCAGCCGCGCAGCGGTGCACGATAGAGGCAGAAAAACACTACCGGCAAAGACAAGGGGGAGTGGGGTTATGTATGGCTGGTTGACGATGGCTAATAAGCCATAAATGGCCATTTCAGCACTCTTGCCTTTGTCGACAAAGCCATTCTGGATACATATGTATAATGGTAGAGGACCGTCATACCCAACCTTGAGGCTTGGAGCACCTAGGGCTTGACCCCACGACCCGTGTGTTAGAAGTGCAATGCTTCTAACCACTGAGTCACAGGCTCGTTGTCTGGTCGGTTGTGATAGGGAATATAAAATGATAGAATGGCGCTTACTGGTCGTTTTTAAGGAACTCACTCGTCCTGTTGTGCCTTAGGACTCCCTCTCGAGCCCAACCAGCAATCGCACAGGGTGTGTGATATAGCATAACAACACTGCCGACAAAGACAAGGGAGAGTGGGGTTAGGCATGGCTGGCTGACGACGGCCAATAAGCCGGAAATGGATATCCCCGTCTGCCTCGTCTTTATCAATAATGCTACTCCGTCTACATTACGCGCCTCTGTGCGGCGGCTGGTTGGGCTCGAGAGAGAGAGCCCTAAGGCACAACAGGAAGAGTGAGTTCCGTAAAAATGATCGGTGAACGCCCCTCTACTATCATATATATACAGTGCGTGACTGATCTCATGAAATGTTGGCCGAAATTCTAAAATGCGATTTCGGTTAGGAAGGATTACCTAGGAAGCGTTGTAATAGCTATCTTAATGCGGCATAATCCCATAATATTTCGAACTCGCCAAGATGCCAGCTTTTGAATTCATCTCTTTTCGACCTCCTACAGAAGGCGCACTCGGCAAAACATGGACAATTAAGTATCATGCATTTTACATTGATTTTTGATGGTCTTATGAATTCAAGTATATTGTGTTGGAAGCATGAACAAAAAAATTTTATCTTTCACTCGTTTCATAGAGAAGTAAGCCGTCTTCATATCTGATACTCGAAGAAAGAGTATAATTAGGTTTTAAAAAAGTTTCTACTTACGAGATTGTTTGAAACCATGCAATGTTCATTCAAAGAGCATCGTAACTGTCCGTTTGCCAATGCTTCTCATAAAATGTACAACATAGTCCGCATCCATTGCAAGATTTTATGAACACCATACGACATCTTTTTAAAGACGTGGAGGAATATATGATGTTCCTTACGCGGAAAGCATGCACCTTGTAGACTGACAATCGCTAAACGCTAATGCAACGGCCGATCAGGCTCAAAATTAATCGGGAATTGGGCAACTTTTTCAAAACCTAAATATATCCTTTCTGCGAACATAAAATGTCAAGGAAACATGGTTTTCTATCAGAAGAGTAAAAGAAAGCATATTTTTGTTCATGTTTTCTTCAAAATATATTTGAATTTATAAGACCATCAAAAATCAATGTGAAAAATGCACGCTAATTAAGTAGCAATTTTTTGCGATTGCGCCTTCTTCAGGAGTCGAAAAGAGGTGCATTCAAAAGCTGACAATCTGGCAAGTCCGACGTATCATGGGAGTGTGCCGCGTGAAGATTAATATTACAAAAACACCTAACTAATCCTTCATAATCGAATGCGCATTTTAGAATTTCGGCCAACATTTCATGAGATCGATCACACATTGTATGTATATATGAGTGGTAAAAATGAAGATGGAAGTAGATTGCCGCGATTAGTTGGCCTCATTCAGTCAAGAGTAGCCTTGCTAGTGAACTGCAGTCAGATACGCTAACAGGCACGTAGGCAGTGCCGACAGCCCACAGGCGCAATCGGCCAGGCAAGCCAAAAGCGGTTCACTGAAACCAAATTAACCAGTGCCTCCAGAATTGACATCCGCTGTCGCTACATTTCGCGCATTTACTCATAACAGGACGGACTTGCATCGATAGCTCTCCCGTTGTGCGCCTGTGGGCACTCGCACCTTTGAGTTTCTGTCCCCGGCCAGTGGCTAGGGTTCAGCTTGCTTTAATGCAGACAGAGTAAGCCCGAAGCAAGGTTGTATCAGTCCACTCAGCTACTTGCTGATAACCCGTACGCATATGTGTAACAATATATCGACCACGGATTTAGAGGTGAACGAGAAGAGTGCAAATCCTTCTAGTCGCTTTCTGAATTCGTCTCCCAATAATAATAATACCCTCATTAAGTTATCGTTGATTTCTAATCATTTCTTTTAGTTGATGTCGCTAAAGTGGAGATAACGTACCGAAGACCTACTGGGATGGTTGGCCTCTCGCACAAACGAAAAACCATTAGAAGTGAGAACTGTCGTCTTGTTTAACGACAAGAAAAATAACCAATTTAGATTTAATCTTGACTGGCACTCTTTACGTTTTATTGCGTTGGGATCGAAGAAAATTTGCAAAATGTACTTGCAGATCTGAAAACATACAGCAAAACGGTCAGTCTTTTTATAATTCTTCATTCCTGCTTTGTACGCCGTAGTCTCAAGCCCTCCTTAGATAAGCACGGATATGTGGAAGGTCGTCTCTTATTTTTTCAAATATACAGTGCAAAGTGGACTTGCAAGCATGTCCTATGACAATTTTTCGAACGATTTTGTAGTTTTCAGGTCACATTTTAGTGTGTAAATTCTTATTAAAAATTCAAGGGTGACATCAGCGTCCCCATAGGAATCTGCTTCACGGCTCTTTATTGGTTGATGCAATTCGTTTAATAAAAATGCCTGCAACATGCGATGCATGATAAGAGGTACATGTGACAGTTCGACCATCGGTTTCGATGATGTCCACCGTGTGCCCCACAGTTGCAGCAGTAATGGGAGCAGGGACGGTGACTTACGCAGGGGTTTATAGTGCCGGTAGACTTGCGTAGCATCTACCTACACTCTCTCCTCCTCCCTCGCCCGAGCCCGGTGTCAAGACAGTGTCAAGAAGACCGGAGACGAGAGAGGCCGCAGGTGGATGGCTCGGACGGATCCTCACCTTGGCGTTCCACCACACCCCCTGGTCCACACAACAAATAACCAGGATTTCAACCAACACAAGAGAGATTTGGAGGCTGGCACAGTTGAAGCCGCACCTAGGCGTGCCGCCAACGCCTGGCTCGGATCCCACACTGTGATGGGAGTGCCATAAAGGCCACATTAAAAAGGAGCCATTGCAGCCTGACTCTCAGACCGCCTCCCGTGAAAGAGGAGGTCCAAGGTACCCCGTCAGTTGGCAACCTTCCAAGC